>SNQJ01S0049086.1:67431-86453 GCA_010110895.2 Picea sitchensis | reverse complement strand
ATTGTGGTGTATTGGTGTAACTCTTATACTATTGTTCATTTATCACTGGATATAATTGAATGGTTTAAGTATAAGTTGAAAAATGTTTAAAATTGTACTTGATACTGATTCACCCCCCTCTCAGTATCAACAGGCACCTGTTCTGAATATACACAACAATGGAGGTATCTTCTGCCCATAAAGAATTTGGTAGATCCTGGTCAAACATCATTGCTTTCGCTGCCTCACAAATTGTCTTGTTTTTCCTCTCAGCAACTCCATTTTGCTGAGGGTTATATGGCACGGTCAACTGTCTCTTGATTCCTACTGACTTGCAGAAATCCTCAAACTGGAGAGATTCAAGCTCTCCTCCATTGTCTATTCTAAGGATTCTGATGTGTTTCCTTGTATTCTTTTCAATAAAGGCTTTATACTCTTTGAATTTATCAAATGTGTCACTTTTAGCTTTAAGGAAATATATCCAACATTTTCTTGAGTAATCATCAATAAAAATGACATAATACAAACAACCACTGATTGAGGGAGATGACATAAGACCACATACATCAGAATGAACCAGATCTAAGATGCCCTGAGATCTGTTGTCACTGCTAGGAAATGATTCCTTTATGTTTTTACCTAGCATGCATCCCTTACAAATTTCATTTTTACGAAGAGAAATAGAGGGCATGCCACATATCATGTTCTGTGGATCTGGAATAGCTTTGTAATGAAGATGTCTAAGTCTTTTGTGCCACAACTCACTGGATCTAGTTGCATCATGAGCCAATGCTTGAACTGACTATCCTGACATGACGTACAATCCTCCACTTCGAGTTCCAATGGGTTATGTTGTACTTAAGTGGCTACCTTTATCCCATAGTAGTGCCTTCTTGTCCTTGAATATCACCCAATATCCCTTGTCCTCAAGGGTTGCAACTGATAATAGATTCTTCTTGAGCCCTGGAACATATAATACTTCATAAATTTGAAGTCTAGCCACATATTCCAATTTGAAGGAGATAGAGCCTACTCCCTCTATCTTGTAACATTTGTCATCCCTAAGCTCAACCTCCTCTACAAAATATTTTGAATCGAAATATGAGAGGATATCCTTGTAACCTTTCATGTGATTTGATGCACTATTGTCTACTAACCAAGTATTTGGCCCCGTGAAAATCTAACTCGATAAGGCAGAAACCAAGTAATATTCTTTTCTATTTTCTTTCTCATTAGAAGGACTTTTCTGATTTATTTTGGATTCATCATCCTCAACAATTGAGGCATGATGTTTCCCTTTCCTTGGACATTTCTTTCTAAACCAACAATCTTTAGAAAAATGTAACACCCTGTGTCCCCCAGTTTGTAATTAATCATAAAATAGGAATTACCATGCTAAGGCATGTGGACAATGTAAATGTGTTATTGTTTGAGTTGCCAATAACTGACTGTGGGGGTGAATCCTTGAAAGCACTGGCCATGATATCACTAGAGGAAGAATTTGAAAACTATATGAGAGGGTTCATTATATCAAATAACCCCAAATTTCCCTTGATGAGGATGATAAACCTCCTTCGGATCCCAAGGAGAGAAATCAGTTAAGGAAGAAAATACCAATGGTTGAATTATCAACTACCCCCATGAATGGGAGCATGGGATAGCTGCAGAATGTCAGCCCAAAGTACCACAGAGACCTAAAAACCTGAGCTTGCTTCTGACAGAAGGAACGTTATGGGTCGGGAACCTTCCAAAAGAAGGAAGTTAAGATAGATACACAAGGACAACCAGAGAGGACATGGGGAGGAGAGAGAAAGCTTGTAAGGGAGTGGTGCGGAACTCTCCAACGAGAGGAAAAGAAAAAGGGCTGCGAGTTTGATGATGGGAAAGCATCTGATAAACCTCGCCGAGGCCATAATAGAGAGAGAGAAATCCCTGAAAGTTCACAGAGAATAGAACCCAAGCAAAAGCTGGAAAAGAGAAAGGATCCTTGAGAACTGCGAGAGTTCCTTGGTGATATCATGGCTTGGCACAGGGGTGGTCAGAGTGCTAAGAATGAATGCCTATGAGCTTATGTTAGGGTGGAAGGATGAACACCCACAGTCAGTTAGTTGGCAACAACCTGTAATAGATAAGTAATTGCATATCTGGTGTGTTTAAGTAGTACTGTGAGTTAAAGTTAGATATGCTGTGAATGACCTAGAGATGGTTATGATTGTTTAACGATTCATACTGTATTCCTTATTTTGTATCTACCTGATTATGTAATTAGGAAAGTAGGAAATCATATGGATAGGACATGTTTTATACTCGTAAATGCTTGTGTCCTGTGGTGGCATAATCTAGAGTCATGAACTATGTGTTTGTCGACCATGGACACAATTTCGTGTACACATGTCAAAATTCCTAATCGTTTTGAGTCCCTTGGAGGATGAAGTTTTTTAAGCTCTGGAGAGGCAGTGCATATATGCATAGGCTCCCTATGAGGCAAGTAGAGACCAAGACCCACTTAAGTCCTAGACTTGATGAATGAGTGCAAGGGGTGCGCAAAAGACTCTTCTAAGAGTCAAGTCTAGGAGAAATATCACAAAGCTCTTAAGTCCTTCATAACTAACGAAGCTCAGGAAGGATAGTGATATTTAAGTATCGAAAGGGAATATTATTTCGTTTGGAAGATGAACGGATGAGATCCTTTCAGGAGGATCTGAGGTCTATCATGACTGTTATATTTGAAGAAGGAGCATAGGTGTTAATTCCTTGACTCCTTCAATATTCACAAGTTCGACAGACATTGGTAGCCATCATGAAGCGTACAGATCCTATGAAATATGAAACCCAAAGTTGTGATGTGACCTAGACCGTAGATCCAAGGATCTATCGGGATCCACCTTGACCATTGGATCTGCTAGTTCGGGAGTTCATGCATCGGGAAGATTACAGGTTGGTGCAACCAAAACCCCCAAAACCCGAAGTCACAAAATAATGTGGATCATTGATCTAAGGATCTATCGAGATCCACCTTGACTGTTGGATCTGCTAGTTTGGGAGTTCGCGCATCGGGAAGATTATGGGTTGGTGAAACCAAAACCCCCAAAACCTAAAGTCACAAAGCACTGTGGACCATAGATATAAGGACCCTTTGGGACCCCTCTCAACCATTCAATTGAGGAAATGTGGGTATCATATTGAGAGCATGTAGGGATGCCCGTGTCAAACGATGGTGTTGCCAGGTGTGGTGAAACAGTGGAACCCCGGGAGGAGATTGTGAATTGTCCATCATGGCAGGAAACATGGTAGGAGATCAACACTTCTTCGAATTGGAGAGAGTCAAAGGTAGAGTTGTTCGAACTCCCAAAGTCCGCACTTGCGAGTTAATTTGAGCCATTAGATGGTGGAGAATTATGAGCTGTCGATTTGACACCGAGAGTTTGGGGATCAGGAAAATAGAGGTGAACTCCTTTCCAATTCCCCGATACACGAAGTCCCAAAGCACCTTTCAGATAGTCATATGGTCACAGGCCATGGTCACATGAGAGGAAGGGGCTTAGTCAGGAGACTAGCACCCTTTATGTAGTTTTCTTAGGAAGGGAAAAGGCGCCTCAAGGAAAAGCGCGTGCAGGTTCTCTCAAAGCCTATGCTAGGGGATTAAAAGGACCTGCATATTTTTTTCATGGAGGTTCTATAAGGGACCCGAAGAGCTACTTCATCTTAGGAATAGGATACGATCCATTGACCTAGAGGTCAGCAGGCCCCGCTGAGTTGGAAGCTTGCGGGGTGCATGAGGAAAAAGTGACATTTTTATTATGCCCCGTCGTGGGTGTGTGACACAAAACGACCCAACTTATTACAACTAAAGCATTAAATCTTATATGTATCAATATTCTTGCCTTTGAATGTGCCTTGGGTCTTTGGCCTCCTCTGAGAGCCTTTCTAGAAAGTGTCTTTCTTCTTTCCCTTGAATCTTTATGGTAAAGTTGAGTGCTCTTCTTTCGTTGGCTCTCTCTTGGTAGATATGTGAGTCTCCTCATAGAGGAAATCATGCCATAACCTCTCAAACATGTGATGCATCTCTCTCCCACTTACACTGGATAAGAAGGTCTCCCATGAAGAAGGAAGACCATAAAAAATTGCCTACACTAAATCATCATCGTCCACTGTCACTCCTGTGACCAAAACATGATCTCTTATCTAGGCTATCCTAGAATAGAAATATGCCACTGATTCACCTTTCTCAATCTTCAAATACTTAATCTTGTGCTTAAGTGTCCTCTTCTGACTTGGAGCCTGTTTCTCATACAAATTCACCAAGGTATCCATACATTTTGTGGAAGTCATTAACAAAGTCATTGCAAGCATTATACTGTCTTTGACTGTGTCAAAGATGATTCTCTTGGCCTTTTTTTGAATCTTCCTGAAGGTCGCTCTTCCTGCATTATTCATGGGTTCCTCCACCACTGTGGTCACATACTGGTCAAGATCATGCTCCTGCAAGATATTTGTTATCCATAGCTTCCACACATTGAAGTTGGCATCTCCTTTGAGCCTATCCTCGACCCTGGCTACAATGGAGGATGCCATGGACCTCACACTAGAAACTTAATCAAGATTTCTTGGATCTATGTATACCTGCTGCTGCACTTCAACATGCTTAACACACCCTAAGTGCTTATACCATGTTAAATTATTAGCTTGATTTCTTATGTGGATTAATTCTTTTATTTTCTTCAACATTTTGATTCCAACTTAATACACTTCAACAATACCAAATCATAACTGAATATCAATAACTATGTATATCAGTAAGCATGCACATCAACAACACATATACCCTGGGGAAAGCCTACACAGGGAGAAAACCCTAGCAAATGATATTCCTTTAATTCATTAATAATGTATGATCACTTATAAATATCCACCATGAGTGTTCTTCTCTTAAAGAGCTTTCCAAGATGACTCTGACGTGACAAAGACCTAAGAGAACTTGCTGAAATACACCTCTGATATGATGCCTCTATTGTTGATATATAGTATTGATATGCTGCTGATATATGCCTTTGATATGCAACCTCTATTTCTGATATACATCACTGATATGCTACCTCTTTATCACCGATATGCTCCTCTATTGCTTCTCCCTTAACCTGCATATCAAAAACTGTGTTGAAGAGAGGGGTCAAACTCTTCTTATATAGGTTGAAGAAGAGAAGAGGAGAGGCTCGAAATAGTAACTTGTTTGCATGCTTTAATCATAACTCAGATTCATACTTTAGTTCGAAATAGACTTGATATTGGTATACTTTAGTTCAAAAATAGAACAAGACTTGAGACTTCAGTTACAACTCAACAATACACTTTAGTTCTAAAATATAACTAGACTTAAGACTTAATTTACAACTCAACATTAAACTTTAGTTATAAAATATAACTAGACTTAAGACTTCAGTTACAACTCAACATTACACTTTAGTTCTAAAATAGAGCTAGACTTAAGACTTTAGTTACAACTCAACATTACACTTTAGTTCTAAAATAGAAATAGACTTAAGACTTCAATTACAACTCAACATTACACTTTAGTTCTAAAATAGAACTTAGACTTAAGACTTTAGTTACAACTCAACATTACAAGGCAATTCACAATTCTCTTCATGGTGGATAATGTTACACGTGCCAACGCACTAGATCAATACGTTTATTTCATTTGCAATATTAGGAATATCATTTGTTTCTAGCTCATAGGAATTTTATATTCAACCTAACTTTTTCTATATGCCTTGAATTTTTCTCATGGATCACAAGGTTTGACTAGGCTCACAGAGGTTGTACATTCCCCCTGGATGTTTCACTAGTCTGTCTATGCTCACAGAGGTTGTATGTTCCCCCTGACTTTTTCACTAGACTGTCTATGCTCACAGAGGTTGTATGTTCCCACTGACTTTTGCATTAGACTTACATAGCATCTCATTCGTCCTGAATTTTGGTTTGACTCACAGAGGTTGTACATTCCCCCTGTCTTTTTTCAATACCTCACAAGACTGGTTGATTCTCCAAATCTCCCTGGCTAGCCTCATGGTGGCCCATATGGCCTCTCATTGGAGAATGCCTATCGATGCTGCGGAATTTAACATATTCGTCAAGGAATTTTTCATATAAACACTTTCCATTATGTTTCACAGGCTTGATGTCATCTCCTCTCTAATGATGTTAAACAAAAATTCATCTTCCAGACACATAACGTTGGTACTAAGAGCTCTTGCATCCAGATCTTCCCAGTCCTCATTTGTCATGCTTGTCATTTTATTTGTATTTCCCACCAACATCTTTTGCAATCCTTGTTGCACAAGAAGATCCCACATCTTGATCTTACATAGCTCAAATTTATTCTTGTCATTGAATTTCTCCACCTCAAACTTTGAACTCTGCACTTTTTCCATTAGCACAAATTCCCAAACCACAGTCTATAAAACTAGGTTTTCAATATGGAGAAACAATGGTATAGTTTCAAAGTTGAACTTCAAAAAAATGTTTAAATCCAAATATATATATAATATATTTATAAAAAACCTTTTTAAAACATTCACCTTTCAAACAAATAAACATCCACCTATTAAAAATAAACATATCCTCCCATTTATAAAAGGTTATCCTTACATATCTCCACCCATTTATTTATAAAATCAACCCTTTATAAGATATATCATGTGCTTAATGAGAAACAATCCTTTAAATTTATTTACCAAGGAAATATGTTATAAGATATACCTCAACCTTAATAACTCGTGTGCATGATAAAAAAAAATCCCTTTCTCATAGCTCATGCTCTTTGCATATACCAAAGTCAACGCTCCTCTTGAAAGGTACAGGGAGAATTGATGCTAGAAAAAATTTAATATCGTAAGTGCGAGACAAATCAATGCCATACCAAAACAACTTAGGTCACATTGGAGAAAAGAACAATGCCCCCCTCTATAACGAATTCATTCCCAACACATGGCACACACATCGAGCTCTTCCATCAAAGATTTGTCTCAACCTTAGTGCACACAGATTCACTTAGCTCAAATCAACTCACCTTCTTTAGTTTCTCTGATACCATTTTTTTTGCAGTGAAAGAATAAACCCAGTAATATTCAATAAAAAATTAAGCAAGAGATCACAACAAATACACATTGAAAGCAATCCCACCGTGAATACAATATTTACGTGGAAAAACTCTTTTAAGGGAAAAATCACGGGGCAATGATAATCGATATTCTTATTATTCAAGGGAGAATTACAGTAGCCGAAGACAAGCTTACAATCTCACACTCTCATCCCACACAATGCACTACACTTCATTTCATTACACCTCTATGGGTATGCATAGATATATAGTATCTATTATACAGTTAGACAAAAATTGATTACAACATGATCCACCAGTTACACAAACTCATCATTGTAGTGTGCATGCATGCACATTCTATTTTTATATGATACTTCATGCATGCACATTCAATTTTTATTTGATACAGCATGCATGCACATTCTATTTTTATCTGATACAGCATGCATGCATCCACATGGGAAATTAGTTGGCATGTTTCAATAGGGGTCAATTACTCAACCACCTTCAAGGTGTCCAACAAATGTGGGAAATTTGGCCGAAGCATATCCACATTAAATAATGGGTGCAAGACAAGGAAAGGAGGAATACTCAATTCGAAAACATTTTAAGCCATAGTCTTTGTGATGGTGTAAGGCCCACATCATAGTGGTGTGAGTTTCATGTGTGGGCCCATGATGTGTTCTTTATTCAAATGCAACCATACCTTTTCACCAACCTGAAACTTGTGTGGAACTCGATGTTGGTCATGTCATTTCTTGTACTTTGCATTTACCTTCTACAAGATATCATGAACATGTTGTTGTAGGTGTTGGATCCATTCAACAAATTTAAATGTTATGTTTGCCTCATTCTGAGCATGGGAGGATTATGTTGGTGAATATGGAATGGACAAAGATACATCAATGGGGGCCAATGGCTAGAACCCCAAGCACAACTGAAAAGGTTTGTGTCCAATAGAGATGTTGAGGGATATGTTATAGCTATGTTGAACACATGGAAGGCTCTCATCCCATTTACATGGATGCTTGGAGTTGTACATGTGTAGGATATGCATGATCGTCACGTTGACCACTTTTGTTTTTCCATCTATTTGGGGGTAAAAGGAATTCGATTTGGTCAAATTGGTGTCCATCAGATACCACTGGCTATCCCATAAGGAACTGATAAACCTATTGTCCCTATCTAAAATAATGGTTCGCGGTAGACAAAAATGAACCCAAACATTCCCTAAGAATAGCCTAGTGATGACCTCGATTGTGATACTCTTTTTACATGGTGCCTAAATGGCCATCTTAGAGAAATGGTCAACAACCACAAAGAAAAAATCATGACCATGTTTGGTGTAGGGAAAAATTAACATGTAATCCATGGAGACTGACTCATGGGGATTGTCTGGAATAGGGAGAGGAGTGTACAACCCTTGCTTCTTGATGGATAGTTTAGAAATGGTGTGGGAAATATACGACCTAATATATTGTTTGATTTCATGTCGAAGATTTGGTCGATAGAAATACTCATGAAATATTGATACTATCTTCTCCACACTGAAGTTCCCTGCCACCCAAATATAATGTCCCTCCCAAATTATATTTGCACACTAACTTGAAGGAACACAAAGATAGCCCAGATAATACAAAATCACATCCTAGAGGTGGAAGTCTGGGACTTTTTTTCCTGTACTCACTTTCTAATAAGTAGTAGAGAATTTGGAGTCACTACTATATAATCATTTCCACTTGGAGGTATCGTGCACGCAGGAGTTAAAAGTTGGGTTTAGTGCCACAACCAAGTGCCAACTGAAATAGTCTACAACATGATTGGAATTTCCCTTATTGTACTTAATGTTCAAGTGGAATTGTTGTAAGTATGTGGACCACTTCAAATGGTAGTCATTTTTTAATTTTCCTTATGTCTACATTAATTTAAAAGGATTAATATTAGTGTGGATGATCATTTCCTTTCCAAAAATATAATTATTCCATTGTCGGTGTGTCTGCACAATCGAGTACATCTCCTTTTCATAGGTGGGATAACTATGAACAACAATAGATATATTTTTAGTGTAATATGCCACCAAATGTCCTTGTTATGTGAGGATTACACTGATAGCATAGTCAGAGGCATCTGTCTTAATCTCAAATGGATATTGCAGATTTGGAAACGTGAGGACTAGTGCAGAGCATACCAAGTGTTTTAGATTATGGAATTAATTTTTTTGTGATTTAGACCAAGAAAAAATGGATTTAGCTCCACCTTCAATCATTTGACTTAGGGGCCAAGTGATAGGAGAGAAATCCAACACGAACCTATGGTAGAATTTGGCAAGGCCCAGAAATATGCGAAGCTTTGTCAAAGTCATTTTAGCTATCCAATCGTGAATGAATTGAATATTGGTTAGGTCCACATGCACCCCATATTCATCCACGATGTATATGCTATGACCCAAGAGGAGCATATATAAGGATAAATGTATATGATACCTGTTATCCCCTAGCCTAGGGATAACTAAGGAGATTATGTCTCAAGGCCCACAGGTCCTAGAAATGGAGTATTGAGAGCCATATCGACTTGAGCCTAGCCCTGGAGGGCCCATACTTCTTCTTCAACACCTCCATTCTGTCAGCAGCAACAATATTTATCCCATCGTCTTGGTTCTGAAGTAGTAGTGGGTCTTTCTCAAAGAGGTAATGAGTCTGGGTATCATGGTATGTGTCACTCTGATTCTTAAAACATTTGAATATGTGCATTTAATTCTCTTGGCTTCACGATGTGTGCTTGGACTTTATGCCTTTTGACTTGTCCATACCTGGGGAGGATGACATAATGCCCTAGAAAGTTTCTTCCCTTAGGAGTGAGTTTCCATTGGGTGGGTTTATGAAGGGTCATCATCCATTCCCACCATTCTTATCACTTTTCATCATCTTCCCTCTCATCTATCCCCTACATTAGTTCAGGAATTGGATTTTCCAAGATATTAAAGGGTTGTACCTTTCCTTGTGGGAAGAAGGGGCTAAAGGCCCAGAGGGTAAAATTAGATGGAAAAATATAAAAGACAAAAGATCAAACCTTGATATGCTTCACCCAGGGATCCTTGAGAAAGAAATAAAAGTCTTCTCTGCAAGAAAAGAAAGGACCCATAAAAAAGATAAAACTCAAGACCTAGTTGGTGGATAGGGGGTCTCATCATGAGCCAACCTATTAGGTCCATGGGCATGTAGCGGTATGAAACTACTATTCATCTGGTCACCACTCTAGGGTAGTGGCTCTTGGTGGCATAACCAAGATAAAGGGGGTCTCATCACAAGCCAACCTTCTCATCTTCGTGAAATGCTTGTGGGTAACGTTGTCACCATTGGTCACCATGCCAAGGCAGTGTCCCCCAACTATTATCTTGAAAGAAAAATCAATAAGATAAAAAGTTAAAAAGTCATTGACTGGTCTAGGAAATAATTTCATCCATGACAAGGTGCAACTCACACTCTTAAGAGGCACTGACAGGTAAGACCTACATTTCCATATCATCACTGCAGCCCTTGCCCAAACATCCCCCACACCATCTCATGCACTTACATGCCCTAGATTGTTCTTAACCTGGAAACACCTCACACCTATGGAGAATTAGCCCAAAAGGACATCCTTGAACCTTCCCCAAACCTGGATTGTAGAATAGCATAACATCTTTGAGCACTTGTCTAGGAAAAGGGGGGTTTTATGCACATGTTTGGGTAACTTGATTATTAGATGTGATTGACATTGCTATGATCCCTATGAATTATGAGACCATGGAGGGCATCCTTTTTGTTGCTATAGGACCATGCCCAATAGATAGGTACATATGGGGAGATGATTATATCAGACCTCCATAGGGCTGAAATCCCACCAGATGGATGTTAAGACCACAGCCAGGGGCATACATGTACCAGAAGCTTGCACCGGAGAGAGAGGAGGATGTTCCACCAGAGACAGCTTGGCAGGCATGGACCTAAGGGGTCTTTCCTTTCACCTTGAACGTTGGCCTTGGAAGGCCCATGATGTCACCTTTGTGATCCTTGATGTCACACAACGTCATATGGACATGATGGAGGCACTTATGTGCCAAGTGGAATGTGTGGCATGATCCAAAGGCCTTAGAAGGCCTAACATTTTTCTCCTGGAGGCCAACGTCTCACTTAAGAGGCCCAACGTCACCCTAGAAGAGAATGACATCACCTCTTTTGCATATTTTATGTTTTAATTTGTCAAATTTATGTAAAAAACTGGATATTTGATGTAACTGGTCATGCCAACCTTTTTTGACCTAATTTGTAATTAAAGGTCATTTGGATTGTATAAATAAGGGAACAAACCCTTATATTTTTTCATCATCCCTTCACTCACACAAGTGAGGTCTGAAATTCAGACACTTTAAGGCTTATTGGCTGAAATTAAATGGTGCACAACTCTTGGAGGAGGCTTGTCTTGGTGTATTTTGGCATTTTATTGGTGGAGAGTCTTCAACTAGGGCATTTGCTAGATTATTCTTGGTGAATTTAAGTGAAATTCTGCAATTCTTCTTTCTTTTGAATGGTTATAGTATCTTTACTTTGCATTTGTTAAGATCATGAAATTACTAGTATAAAACCCTAGGAGATTAAGCACATGTTATTGTCCTTATCTCAATAGCTATCCACCTACTAGATTTTGCTAGAAAACCTATCCATTGAAGCATGTGCTAAATCCCTACCATTGTATCACTCTAACATCCTTTCTTCATAAAGTGTTTTTTTTATCTAAAGATTGATCTAAATAAAAAGGAAAACTGCTAGGGCCCAGGGTTACCTACTTCCTAGTAGTTGTTTTACTTCTAGGGTTGGATGATTGAGGCCTTGGGTTACCAACACCTCAACCATTCTCCCTCTAGTCTCTAGTTCATCCATTATCATTTATTTCCTTCAATATTGCTGTTGAAAAAAGTGACTCCATTAGCCCTAAAGATACTGGTCATTACCTCATACTTGGTTGATTGATCAAAACAACCCCAAACCTTTTACCTCAAGCTATTTACTAACTATTCCTAACCCTATATTAGACTAATTTACTAACATACTTGCTGATGTTACAAAATTAAGCTACAACCATATATTGCAGCAGTGAAATCTCCTAAACACAATTATTAAAGTTGATTTTTACATTGCTTTATTAGCTTCTGACAAGTGTTAGCATATTGTTATTATTAGGTTACCATTTCGGGTCATTTTGAATCTTTTTTAAGGCATAAATTGTGAAGCTATCATCATATATACATTGTTGTTACAAATTTATGTTTGCTTCATCTTATATCAACTTATTTCTTTTATTGAAAATTCCAAGGTTTTACGAAGAACTAACATCAATTGTTACTTGCAAAATAGTGTTTTGTTGTTGTCTTGTTCTGGGTAGCTACACTTAAGCATATCTTTGCTTCATATTGTCAAACCTTTGGGACTTTCTGATCAGTGTGACTTGTGAGAGGGGACAACTTTCCTTGATTCAATTACCTTTGCCTTCTCAAACCCCCAGGTCACCGAGGATGTTTCCCCTGGGCTTTCATCCCTAAAGAGAAAGAGTTGTCTTATTTAGGTGACAGTGATAAGACAACCTTATGTTACGCTAATTTACCATCTACTTGCCTTTGGATTTTGGGGCAAGTACAAATTGTGTGATAACAATACCCAATATGAGAATATATAGGGATAGATGTATATGATATGAATCCAAGGGGGGTATAGTGGGCCTAAATATACACGTAATGTATAAATATATATGTAATAGGGTCATAATTATAGTAAAGAGGCCTCATGTGTAGGTGTGAATAGGTATATATAGAGATCATATTTTCATTATTGGACAGGTGAATTTTGATGTATGAATGTAATTAGTTATTTGGAGGAGGTTATCCTATTCTTTAAGAAGTTATTGTATAAATTATCTATCCTGGATTTGTTATCCACTCAAATTCTATACATGGTGTGTACTTTTGTTCTGTTATGATAACATAAGCATTTGGAACATTATACTTGTTACCAGAGCATCGATCATATGGTTTTGCTTCTTTAAGCAAGTCATCTTGGAATTTTCGCTATAATATTTCTGTACATGGGCCACTTCAGAAACCAAAACTTGAAGGTTTTTTATAAGACATATCAAGGTACATGTGGTATGAATTTCAACTTCTAGGTCATTGTACTTTCAGAGAGTCCTATAACTAGTCTCAAATAGGCATTACGGGTAAAAAAATCACATCTTCTTCATAAGGGATCTAAATTCTGTGAGACTAGTTGCATTGGAAAGAGGAAATTTAATAGTATTTTGGGTGTAAATTTTGGAATCATTTATCTAATATTTCACGTATGGAATTCTATACAAGATCTCTCTCCAGAATAGGAAAAAATTCAGCAAGGTTTGGGAAAGTTACCATAACTTTCATTTGGCACACCCAATTTTGGTTAGACATGTGACATTGAAAAGAATAAATTTCAAAGGACTATAGGTCGAAATCGTAGACTCATCGAGGACAAAATTTCAGAAATACATTGGAAGGAAGGTCAGCTAGGAGGTCAGACTCCAAATCAATGTTTCAAAGGTATGTTTACCTAAAACTATCATAAATTTTGATTGGGATGCCTGGTTGAGCTAATTAAAAAGCCATTGGAAAGAGAAAATATATAATATTATATTGGAACAAGGACTATAACTATTTTAGATCATTATTCCTAATATATTAAGGTTGTAAGTTGAGGTTTGGGTTAGACCTCCATTAAAAATGAATGAAAATAACTAAATTTACAGAAGATGAAGATAAAGATGAAATCAATCCCATGGAATGTTTGAGGATGGTAAAATAATGTTGTAAGACTCCTTTTTTGTAAATCCTTAAGTTTGATGACGAATCTTTCAAATGGTGGTTTTTCGTTGGTGAAGGTACTAGAATATCCCTCTCATGGAAAATTTTTGAAAAAATCTTCTCAAATAAATGGATCAAGGATAAAAAAATAGAGGAGATGCATAAAATTCAAGTGGAACTAAAGGAATCAAAGGAAAATGTATCCAAATTGAAAAAGGGCAATGAAGAGCTAAGAAAATATATTACAAATAAAAATGATGAGTTCGTCAAGATACAATCCCTTAATGGATCACTCATTAAGGAGGTTAAGAACCTAAAGCAAGAAAATAGTAGAAAAGCAAAGTGGGAAAACGATGATTTAAGGGAACAATTGAAAAACAAAGATGAATAGGTATGTATATTATGAAACCATAATAAAAAACTATTGGTTGAGGTTACGAGATTGTAAGAAGAAAATAAGAATTATCAAAATCAAGAATAAACAAGGATCTTGGATGGCGAATATACCAAAAGACTTGAAGAGGAAATTTGAAAGAAGGTTGATGAATCCCTATATATGGATGAGATAAAATAAAAAATGCAATCCGGAATTGAAGAAGGACATCATAATTTGATAAACGGGGTGACATTGTAGCTCCAAAAGGAAAATTTAGAATACAAGATTCAAGAAGGTCACTAGAAGATACTTGAAGAAGATGAACTTCATCTAGAGGATGTACATGCCAAATCTAATGGTATTATATCCAAGGCTAGAGTAATCAAAGACCAAGAAAACGGGATACAATATTCCAATGAAGATCAATATCAAAATTATCAAGGAATAAGATGGAATACTCATCAATATTAATGGAATATGGCATCAAAAAAACATTATTCAACAAGTTATTATCATAAAAAAACATCTACTACAAATTGGAGAAGCTTCAACAACAATATATGGAATCAAGGGAAAGAAAATTATGCTACAACTAGCCACCAAGGATTACGACCAAAAATAATTGATTTTGGATGGATGGATCATCATCAATGGAAAGAAGAAAACATGAACTTAAGAAAGTCATGTTACTTGGTTTCATCACATGTCAAGCCTTTAATCGCAAATCTTTGAGGACAAAGAGTTTTGAAGGAGGGTACTATGTTATGACCCAAGATGAGCACATAGGGATAAATGTATATGATATGACCCCAATGGGGGGGCCATATATGGGCCTAAATGTACATGTAATGTGTAAATATATATGTGATAATGTTGGCCTAATAGTAAAGGGGCTCATGTGTAGGTGTGAATAGGTATATATATATATATACATCATGTATTCATTATTGGACATGTGAATTGTAATGTATGAATGTAATTGGTTATTTGGAGGAGGGTCTCCTATTCTTTAAGAAGTTATTGTATAAATTATCTATCTTGGAGTTGTGCTCCATGCTCATAATATGTAAATGTGTGTACTTTTGTTTTGTTATGATAACGTAAGAATTTGGAACACTGCAATATCTTAAGTATTGAATTCTCTGTATGTTGAATGAGCATTTCTTCAAATTATCATATAACTTGTGTTGCCGCAGGGTGCTCAAGACTGTTGAATGTGTCACAAATGCACTGCCTAGGTCCAGCTAAAGATGAGGATGCCATCCAAATATATGACCACAAAATAGTCTGTGAATGGTTACAAGATATCATCCACCATCCTCATGAATGTCATTGGAGCATTAGTCAAGCCAAAAGGCATGACAAGCCACTCAAAAAGGCCTTCTTTATATTTGAAAGTTGTCTTTCATACATCAATTTGTTCTATCGGAACCTAGTGGTAGTCTGACTTCAAATCAATCTTACTAAATAAATTGGCACCCTTAAGTTGATTAAGAAGATAATTGATCTGGGGGATTGGGTATTGGTTCTTGATAGTGATTTTGTTCAAGGATCTATAATCAATAGAAATTCACCATGTGCCATCATTCATCTGCACCAACACAATTGGGATTCCACAAGGTGAGGATCTCGATCGAATGTGGCCCTTTCAGATGAGCTCATGAATTTGATGCTTTATTTTCTCATTCTCTAGAACAAAGATTCTGTATATTGGACCATTGGGTAAGGGAGCACCAGGTATCAATTCAGTGGGATGTTTGACCTGGTAATGCAGAGGCACCCCTATAGGTGAGGCAAATATGTCTCTATATTCCTCTACAATCTTGTCCATATTCTTTTGTTGTGTAGAAATACCATATGCTGAAGTTATGGTGGCTGTGGTGACCTTTCATTCACCTTATGGTCAAACCATGAAGAGGACAAACTTTACAGTCTAAGATGTTACCTTTCGGCACTATTTTTTTGAGATCGATGAAATTGCAATAGTCAGAACTACCTCTGGTACCCTATAGGGATGACCTCCGAAAGTAACAATGGTAGTATGGGGTTAGGACTCATAAACAACATCATGTTCCCACATATAAGGTTGTCCTAAAATAACATCACAAACTTCAAGTGGAGAAACATCACACAATACATCATCTTTGAAGGGCTTGATGTCGTAGGACATGCAACAATTTTTCCTGATGTAAACATATCATCCTTGGCTCAATAAAACAATGGTTTATGGTTGGTGGTGTGCCATCGTCGAAAATTTTAGTATCTTGATTATCTTGAATGAGGTTGAGTTCTTCTGGATCCCATTGTTAACAATGAAATGTAGAGGGGTCCTCTTCACCCACATATGTGAATGGAAAAGGTGCTCCTCCTCCTCAAGCTCCTTAGACTCTTCTATTTGGATCTTTGTGGTTGCAATGGTACCACTAGGTTCTACATCTACAATCTTATTTCCTTTATCATGCTCTGAATTTGACTCTGGGGTAATTTTTAGGAGAAAATTATAGCCAAAAGATGAAATTTAGAATAATTTTTTAAGGTTGGAAAATACTATATATTCCTTAAATATATTATATCTCTCCTTATCTCAAAAAATTATTACTATTTTTAGATCTAGATAGCCAAACAATATATTGCATGATGAATCCTATTCAACTATTTTCAAGGGGAAAAGAGAAATTTGGAATCATATTAGCCTATTTTCAAGCAAAAGGGACAATTTTTCACCATTATGAGGGGTTGTGTTTCAAGAAACATCCATGAATATTTTTTAAGGTAAATCAGTTAAAATGCTAAATTTTAGGAGATTTTTTAGGTTGGAAAAAATCTTTATATTAAAACAATTTCTTTAATTTTTGGCAATCAATATTTTTTAAGGTAAAGTATAGTTAAAATGCTAAATTTTTAGGAGTTTTTTTAGGTTGGACCAGTTCTTTATATTAAAATAATTTCTTTAATTTTTTTACATATTATGGTATATTCAACAGTGTTTTAGAAGTAATATTTTGTAGAAATATTTTCTTTTATCTATTTTAGCAAGCGCAATGGAGAGAAACAAAAGTAGGTTGAGTGTTTTCGCTAGTTTTCCTTCGATAAGTGCTCACTACATTTTTTTCTTGTTTTTGTGTAATGTACTGAGTATTAATACTTGATATGTTTTTTTTAAGCTCTTGTTGTTACAGTTTTGGGTTAAGAATGTTTTACGGTATATCAAGAACTAATACTTAGTTTATTATTTCATATACTATGTAAAACCCTAACTTGATACTAGATTTGTCTTTTTAAGTTCTTGTTATTGTGGTTTGGGGTTGGTAAATGTTTAATTGTTGTGAAAATAAAATATTAGTCTATCCATTAAGTAAATTGGGAAATTGCAAAGTCATGTAGTGTATTGACTGTTGGAAACTCACATAGTGTATTCATTGTAGATTCATTTTTCATGGCTCATGTGGAGCTTATTTTTTACTATCCATTTATGGTACTAACTTTCTTTAGATCCTATGTAACCCTTGTTTTTTTTAAGAGACTGAAAGTTTGTATTATATAAGGGGTGTTGCACCTAGGAAAAACAACATTTCAAAATTACAAAATTATGCTCAAATTTGATGGAGTCCTCCGCTATCGATTTTTCTATGAAAAAAAAATCGAACTCCTTATACAAACTAGTGAATTTGTAGATATAAACTTTTACATAGCGTTTGAGAAAAAAAATACAACAAACATACATAATTAAACTATTGATATTTTGTCAGGAGTTTCCATATTTTCCTCATAATTGCGATTGTCATCCTCGAGCTCCACTCGGGCCAGTTCTTGGTTACCTTGAATTTCTTATGGAGTTGTTGTTTGTTCTTATGGATTGGACTGGTTGATTGACCCTAAATTTTATTTCAGTGGTAATTCCATAGCACATTTAATTCCCAGAGAAATCAGTTTTTAATCCTTGATGTGGAATGCATCATTGGGTTCAAGGAATTTGATAGAACAAGGTGCTTCCATTGACCTTTATTAATCCAATTGTAAGGTGATATCCTTCTTTGGCATCATGGTTAGCATCAGAGTTGAGCTCCCTTTTTATATGAAAAAAGGAATAAGTGTTACACGTTATTTTGGTCACCCTAGTGATCCATTGACAAACATGTTTTCATTTTCCCAAAAAGAGCTTTTCTTCAAGGGGAAAGTGACTGACCTTCTCTTATCAAAAACCTTGTCAAGGAGGGTCTTTGAAGGCTACACCATAAGTAGGGTGCGATGATTCTTGGTATTCACCCTCTTCCCTAAAGATCGATTGTGACGTCTCAACAAGCTGCCCTAAAGCTAGGGTGTAACGATGTCAAAAGACTAAGAAAAGGTTAAGTTTCACGAAAGTTCTACCAGGGGATCTTCTAGAAGGTGAGGTGGCGTCCGTATGTGTAACGACCTTCCTCGTTACGACGACCATCTAGTAACAGGTGCAATTTTTTTTTTTGATTAAGGTGTGTGCGTGTGTGTAAAGGTAGTGACATACTGAACTGTGCGGCGCTACTTAACCACAACAACAACCTATTCGACTCTGCGTCGCCACCCGACGACGAGTACGGCGCAACCTGGAAGAACATAAGAAGATGCCTCCACAACCCTCAACTGCTAACTCCGAGTAATTGACGGTACATCAATCCCGGATATTCCACTAGGTGTGTCCCATCAATATCCAGGGATTACTC
>SNQJ01S0049086.1:52228-67421 GCA_010110895.2 Picea sitchensis | reverse complement strand
ATGATATAATCTTTCTTCTTGAAGGATGAGAACTTGGATCTACAAGTTGACCTTCTCCTCTTGTGAGTTTCAACCTTGTGAGCATCAGAAAACAAAACAATTGCAAATAATCAAGACTTCAAAAACCTATGCTCTAATACCAACTTGATCTGAAAATGATAAAGGCTTGTAATCTTGAAAATATTTGCAAGTTTTAATTCAAGTGTTCTTATGTAAAAGGATCAATTTGCAAACACAATTTTTATAGAAATTACACATTCAAGATGTAGATAATAAGAAGCAAATAACAGTGAACAGTAAACACATAACACAACAAATGATAAAGGAGTTCACCCCTCTCTTGGGCTACATCTCCTGGTCCAGCTTCCAATGGATGTTTTGTATTATTTTCTCAAAGTGCTAAAATATGTGCTTTACATTGCTCAAAATTCCAAATAGATGGCCCCAATGGCTTCAGAACATCCAAAAACCCCTAGCTGGGCTTTTTTGGCACCTGATTTGGCCAAAAATTGAAGAAGATAGGCTTCCTGGAAGTTCCCCTTCAAACTTGTTGTCTCTGGATCGTCAAATTGAACCTCTGTGTGTCCAACCTAGCTCACGCGATCATTTTCGTGCTAAAACCTAGCACTGGGCGTATAACCAAAAAATGTGCAAATTATAGGACGGTTAGGGAACCTAGCCCCTAACCGCTAAACCGTTGGGCGTATGGCCACGTGACCACGCATAGAAAAGGGATAAACTCCAATAAAATGAGCAACTGACAAGTGTCGGCGCATGGATTAAACCGTTAGTAATTAAAATCCCACGCAATGTATGAACCACCGGTCATATGTGTTGTTGACTCTATTTGAATTACGCACGCGAGTAGTCATATGTTATACATATATGAACGGGGCTCTGAATTCATTTAAAAAATGTGCGCGGGTAGGTCATATGGTAAGCCACATGTGAATGGGGGCCGGGGCTAAGTCTGGACCACCCCCAACCATAATACAAATCAAACTCAAATAAAATCAAAACTGTATAGTGGTAAGAACCACATGGGTGGCACGCCGGTTGGGCGACCCTTCCTAAAGCTATACCCCTGCTCGGAGATCGCGGGGTCGAGTCCTACCGACTACACACATTTTAACCAAAGCCCAGGTGACACGTGGCAGCCCTTTCTTGGGCCACGTGTCACCAATCCATTCGCCACAAATATGCCACGTGTCAAAAAATGATTCGAGCGTCCAATTGCCAACTGTATGCCAGCTCAGCTCTGTCATGTCAGTGTACAACCCTACCACATCATCATACGACCCTACCATGTCAGCAATTGTACGGACTGTACAGTCAGCAAATGTTTTTTGCCTGTTTGACAATTTGAACAGAACATGATATCTCACTCATCCGACGTCCGTTTGAATTCATTCGAGTTGCGTTGGGTTTGTGATGATGAGGTATATGCACCCATTCGATTTGAAGTGATTTCAAGCACTTTGAAATTTGAGAAAAAATTGATCCCCTGGATCACCTACACCTTCCCAGGTTCTCTCCACAGGATCTTATGTTTGTCCTCCACCTTCACTTGGAGGATCTAGCCCTAGTGTCTCCAATCCTCTTGGAGGCACCGATATTTCTATCACTTCTAGTTTCCATATTCCTGTTGGAGGTCCACCTCAACTTGGGGGGAAACCTCAATTTGGGGGACAACCTCAGATTGGGGCACAAGCTCAACTTGGGGGGAAACCTTAGGTTGGAGTCCATAACCCACTATATGGACATAACACACCTATGGTACAATATATACCTTGGAATCTTCCTTTCCAAGGAAATCTACAACCATCTGGGGGACAACATCCTCAAGTTAATTCTTTTGTACCCCCTAATCTCGGTCAACCGTATCCAGGTTCTTTGAATCTCACTTGGGGTCCGAACGTTCGACCTAGTGTTCCTTTCCAAGGAAACATCTCTACTCAACCCAACCCTATGGCCTATGTGCCACAAAATCCTCCACAACCGAATCTATTAGGATTGTCTCCTTATTTGTAGACTGCTTATGGTCCTATTGGTATAACTATGAGGCTTCCCCCTCAAAACTACCAGTTTCCACAAGTGAACTGGCAATTGCCTTTCCTAGACACTTTGGACTTACCTGATTTGTCCAGGATTTTGAATGATCCTATCTTACATTCTCCTTACTTGCCCATCATACAGACCAAGTTACTGCAAGACATTCCTAAATTTGATGGTCGAGTAGGAGAAGATATGAATAATCATGTTATGACTTTTCATCTGTGGTGTTCATCCAACTCCTTGATGGATGACTTCGTCAGATTACGACTTTTCCAATGAACTCTCACGGGTCTGGAAACAAAATGGTACATCACGTTACCATGAGGTTTCTTCAGTGACTTTAACACCCTAGCTATGGAATTTTTGACACATTACCAGTTACCAATTCAATACGAGATGGGAACCAAAATTTCGAGTTCTTTCAAGAAATCCTCAGCCACTCATATTTATGATCACATTCATGAGTGGAGGAGGAGAAGAAGTTTAATCAAAGTTTCTCTTCCTAATTAGCTATTTTCTGAGTGGTTTACCAAATCACTCATTGAACCTATCACTTGTGATGTCTCCATGGGTGGTGTTGTAGCTGAAGAGTAGGTGATTAGTCATTCTCAGTTTCTCGATCTCGTTTATTCTCAAACGAGAACACTTTATGATCTGATCCCTGACGCTCCTCGTCCTTCCACAAACCCTACCCCAAAACCTCCAACAACTTCTCATGATGCTGATGGTTTGATTGGCACCTTCCACGCTGATACCCAGTCGACATAAGACGGTCACACCAATCCCAAACCTAATAATTCTAATGCACAAAATAGTCCTGCTCCTACTCCTTCCACCGGTAAGACTGCCGAAGTTAATTCTGGTCAATCCACACTTATCGGAAAGAATCAAAATAAAAAGAAAAGGAAGGGTAAGAAAAAGGAGGACAAGAATGTTAATCCACAATATGATAAAGTCAAAACGTAAACCGCTGATGAGAAAGATAAACGTAAGCCTTGTTACCCTTGCTTGATTTGTGGTGATGATCATTACACAAAATATTGTCCGAGACACACCGAGGTTACTAAGTTCCTCCAAGGGAGTGGAAAACCTCCTACACCTGCCATTTTGTCACAACCTTTCCCTTCTCAATAGCAAGCCCAATTGGTCATTCATGACCAAGCTTCTCCTTCTACCTCATACTATGTCCTTATGTGTACTGGTGATTCTAAAAAGAATGAAATTGCAATCACGACTCGAGCCAAGGATTAATCTTCGTCAAAGGATAAATTTGATGATACACCACCTTCGTTGGTTCAAAATTCTCCCCCAAATTCACCTCCCAATAGTCCTCTTCATTTCGAATGACTAGGTCTCGATACAGTTCTTTTCCCCCCTCCTAAGGGCGTTGTTCAAAAGTCTGCATTCAACCCTCACACACGTGCTGCCCAAAACTACAACATTGTCGAAGATCTTACTCAAGAACCCTCTACGATGTCATCTCTCAAAGTCCTTCAAAGTTTCCCTGCTCAACGAAAGGAACTGTTAAAGACCATTGGTGGAATTGACCCCACATATACTAATTTAATAATCTTTGAGTTGGAAGATCACATTCCAAGGCTTCCTCCTCTGTTAGCATTTTAGATCCAAGTTGTTGTTGAAAACAAGAATATCTATAGAACTGTAATTTGCGAAGGAGCTTCCACTTGCATTATGTCTGTTACTTGTTGGAAATCCATTGAATCTCCTACCCTCACTGAATCACACAATACACTTAAGGCTTTCAATGGTACAATATTTAAACCCTACAGTGTTCTTCTGTCATTGTCTATTATGTTGGAAGGTAAATCAGTCAATGTCGAGGTTGAGGTCTTCCATGCACCTCTTGATTATAACCTTTTACTTGGCCATATCTGGATTGACTCCATGTGTGCAGTTGTGTCTACTCTTTTTCGTGTGGTAGATTTCCCACACCAAGGAAAGATCGTTACTATTGACCAACTGGCCTTCTTTAATTTTGATTCCCATACTAGCAACATTCCCTTTATATCGAAGACACCCCTTGGTTATGAGAATGTCAGAGTGGGTCTTTTGAAATATTCAACTTTGATGGGTACTTTTCCAATCCCACCACCCGATATTCCCCCTCCTTTTTTTGCCTCTATTAACATGATATCCACCACCGTTCATGAAACCCCTACATCATATGACCCATGGGTAGTACCTAGCCCTGGTGATTACCCTTGTTACAATGACAGGATGACTTTAAGTCCGGTCGAATCTGCTTACCAATCTATTCAATCGACAATCCCCTCCTCTCCTTCACTCTGTGATTTATCTCCTGATTTGTTTCATGTGATATTTCCTACTGATGAGATGATCATGTCAGTAATGTCTATGGAAGACACTCCCTGGGACGATGGGCATCATAGCTCCATTATCTTTCTAGAACATGACACCATAGAGAGTTATCAACGGATTTTGACTTCGTTGACCGTTGTTGTTGTTTCTTCTGTTCTTGAGTCAACACACAATGTTTTGTACGAAGGGAACTTGAGTAAAATTTCACCTACCGTCCCTCTCGACATATCCATTAAACCTAGAGTCGTGGAGAATGTTCATATCGGGGATTCATGTTCTACTAATGAGGTCCACATGTATAAATCCCTTTTCCAAGAATTCTGTGACATTTTAGCTCAGAGTTACAAAGATATACTAGGTATCGATCCTGATATCATTGTACATGAGATTAAGACATACCCGGACGCTAAACCCATTCAGCAGAGACTTTACCCAGTGCACCCATGCAAAGCTGCTACT
Source organism: Picea sitchensis (assembly GCA_010110895.2). Classification (NCBI taxonomy): domain Eukaryota; kingdom Viridiplantae; phylum Streptophyta; class Pinopsida; order Pinales; family Pinaceae; genus Picea; species Picea sitchensis. The sequence continues at coordinate 62,567 of SNQJ01S0049086.1, read as the reverse complement.
ATCAAGATTGAAGTTGAAAAAATTCTTAAAGATGGATTTATTTATCCCATGCTTTTGATTGATTGGGTATCCAATCTAGTTCTGGTGAATAAGAAACAATGTACCATCCGCGTTTGTGTAGATTATAGGGACATAAGCAAGGCTTGTCCTAAATACAATTACCCAACCCCTTTCATTGACTAGATCGTTGACAAATGTGCCTATAGTGAAATCTTCTCTTTAATGGATGGTTTCTCCAGCTATAATCAAATTAATATATTACCCGTGGACCAACACAAGACCGCTTTTATTTTCTCTCGGGGAACCTTTTCTTATTGGAAATTACCCTTCGGTCTCAAGAATGCTGGCGCGAATTTTCAGCGTGTTATGTCTTATGCTTTCCATGATATTAAACCCATTGTACAACCTTATATTGATGATCCACCGATGCATTCCATGTGTCGCCAAGATCACCCAATACATTTAAGGGCCATTTTCATACATTATCGTTATTACTGTATTCGCTTGAACCCGCACAAATGCATTTTTTGTGTGGAGTCTGACCGACAACTTGGTTTTATTTTGTCGATACACAGGATTCGAGTAGACCCCTTGAAGGTTGAGGCTATCCTTAATATACCTCCTCCTTCCACTTTACGCCAGCTCCAAAGTTTTCAAAGGAAGGCAAAATTTTTACGACGATTCATCCCCAATTACGTTGAATTGACGAAAGGATTCACTTGGCTACTCAAGAAAGGTTACAAGTTTGTATGGGACAACACTTCAGCCAAAGCCTTTGAATCTTTGAAACGTGCCTTAAACCATATGCCATTACTGTTCCCCCCTGACTATAGCTAGGATTACTTCCTCTACTTAGCTGCTTCGGACTCTACCATTGCCATGGTGTTAGTCCAAGAGGATGATTCACACGATGAACATGTGATATACTATTTGAGTCGGAGTCTCACGATTATCAAGACCAAATAATTACATGTGGAAAAACTGGTCTTGGCGTCTGTTTAAATTGTGCAACATTTTCTTCATTATATCTTGTTACGTTGAACCACTATTATTTCCGATTGCAACCCTAGGCAACACATCCTTACCCGACAATTTCTAGGGGGAAAGTAATCCAAATGGATAGTGATTCTCTAGGAGTTTGACTTGGAATTCGAACATGCTAGTCAAATAAATCCTTGGTTTTCGCCGAACTTATATGTGACCTTTACTCCACTGAGACAGAAAACGTGGCAGAGGACTCCTTGCCTGATGAATCCCTTTTTATGATAAGTTATGATGACGCATGGTACAAAGATATTATTATCTATCTCCAGAATTTAACTTTCCGGCCTGACCTATCTAGTATAGATCATCGTCGTATACGCTATCAAGCTCGACAATACATAATTCTTGGTGATACCCTTTATCGCCGTAGTATTGACTCCATCTTTCGACAATGTCTCACTTATGATGAAGATGAGAAAGATTTGAATGATTGTCACTCTGGAGCATGTGGCGATCATATGTCTAGGTATGCCACTACCTAAAAGATCTTACGAGATGGTTATTTCTTGCCTTCTTTGTTCAAGGACTGTATCACTACTGTTCAGAAATGCCATGCTTTCCAAACTCATAATAACAAAATAAGATCTCATCCTGCTCCCTTACATATTAGAGTTTTCGTTGGTCCATTCTCCAAATGGGACATTGAATTCATGACATGTAACCCTCAAGCGGTCGGGGGGCATGGATACATCATTTTAGCCATGTATTATTTCACTAAATGGGCCGAGATGATGCCTACATTTGATAACACCGGGAAAACTGCAACATTGTTCATATTCAATCACATCATTACTCGGTTTGGTATCCCTCAATCTATCGTTACTGATCACGGTAGTCATTTTAGGAATTTCATGATGTCTGAACTTACTGAAAATTTGGGTCTTCACCATGAAAACTCAACCCCCTATTACCCACAGGCCAATGGACAAGTTGAAGCAATCAATAAAGTCCTCATTACTATGCTTCAATAGATGATAGGAATTCATAAGACAAGCTGGCACACGATGTTATTCTCATCATTATGGGCCTACCAGACATCTGTTAAGTCTGCCACGGGATTTACACCTTTCCAACTAGTTTATGGTATCGAGGCTATCTTGTTGATTGAATGTGAAATACCGTCTCTGAAACTGGCCGCTGAACTTCTCCCCAATATCTCTGCTGAAGAAGAATGTCTTTTGTATTTGATGCAACTAGACGAAACTTGTCATGATGCCACCCTAGTTATTGAAACTTAGAAGAAACGTGTTAAATCCCAACATGACAAGCATGTCAAGCCACGTGTTTTTTATGAAAGTGATTTGGTTCTCCTTTATGAATAAGATCATGATTTTCTAGGGGATGGTAAATTCAAGGCCATGTGGTGAGGTGCTTATATTGTCAAACGTGTGTTCGAGAAGGGAGATTATGAGGTAGTTGATTATGATGGAATCCCTTTAAGTGAACCTAGAAATGGGCTTTACTTAAAGAAGTAATATGCTTAAGTCATTTTTGCATGAGTTCTTGTACTTTTAGTGTATCATAATCTTGTGTGCTTTTTCATTGTTTGGTTTCGACCTTCAGCTGCTACCTTGTGTTGTGCTTGGTTTCCAGATGTCGGTGACTTCACTACCCTACATTGGCTTCGTTGATGGCGCTAGTTGCAACACTTAGAACTTAGCATATGCTACTTGGGAAATATATGCACCTACAAATGAATTGATTAGTCTACATGGTGTTTTCTTTGGTCATGCAACTAACAATATCACGGAATACAGTGCAGTCACCGAATTGATGACCGATGTTGTGTCACTTGGAATCCGTCATCTTGTTGTATGACTCGATTCGTAGTTAGTAGTCCTACATTTGAGTAATGTTTACTCCATTCAAAGTCCTATGCTATTAAGGGTATATTTATGAATTCACCTCTTGGAACGTCATTTTGATTACATTGAATATCAACACATTCCTAGATGTCTAAATACATTGAAATATGCTTTAGCTAATTATATGTTAGACAAACAATTGAGAAATTTATAAAATCCAATCACACTTTGTACATACAACAAGTAAGTCGGTAGAAGCCTCATATATATATAACGATAAAAGTGTTACAAAAAGTGTTTTTGTTTGAAGACCAAAATATAAAAAATGTGAAGCACTTGGCTTCATATAAAAAAAGAGCATCAAGGATGTTGCTCGCTATAATATGTGACTGCCCGTACTAACTTGTGGAGAAGTCGATCGATGGAAGCATACATACCCATTGTATGGCATTGATAATGCCTCAGGATATCATCGATGGAGGCATCTGGGATGTTCATCGTAAGCCCCTCTAGATTCTTCTCCAGAATCTCATAGTCAGAAACAACTAGTCCTTCTATGTCAACTCTCTCCCCTCGCCTCTTGATGGGGGATGAACCTAGAGGTCGGTAAGGTCCCACGTCTGCATCATTGAAAGAGAATTTGATCAGTCATCGGATAAATAACACATAAAAACATTTTATATTAAAAATAAAAAAAACATTATAAAACAAAAATGTACCTCTTAGCTATGTCCCCCCATTGGGAGCCCTTAGGAAGAACCAAGTCTAGGTCACCTCAGAATTCTACACCGACATAGGCATAGTCATCTACCAGAAGCATTTGGGTCCTCAACTAGTCAAATAAAACATCATTATATTTGACGATAGGACCAGTCACATGTTGTGCCATGAGGTCGACCCACCTCTTCATTCTTGGATCCTGTGGGGAAGGTATACCCCACTCTACCTAGAAGCGTAAATATGGGACCCTCTATAGGAAGAAGGAAACCAAAAGAAAACTGTATCCAAATTGCTTTAGGTCACCATTCCTACACTTGGTTAATTATTTTTTCATGCTTCTAAGAACCCCATCACACTAGTTGAAAACTTGGGGCTCCATGCATTACAGTGCATACTGGAAGTAGCTCTGAAGAGCCATATCGGGAGCTACTCTCCCTTCCATGCACATGATAGTGTAGAGGACCATCCGTAGAGGCAAGTCACAGACATCTCTGATAGCGACTTTTTTGCTATGTTTATGAGTACCGGGTATGCAATGCTCACTAATATAGTGACTCATGGGCTCACTACCCCCCCTGCTACCTATCAGTGTATGTCAAGCCCCACGATGAGACAAACTAGTCAAGAAATAGATATCCTCGATATCTATCATCAGAATGTGTGCCCCCATATGGAATGCCTGTTGGTTCACATCCCACATGTGAACTAAGTATTCCAGTAACCTCAACTGGGCCCTCATGCCCTGGATCTTGAAACATTTTAGCAATCCACACTACCGAAGGGCATTTACTATTCTTGGGTCATTCCTAAAAAACAAATATTCCTCCTCATGCTATGTCTCTCGCCATTCCAACATTCTTACTATAGAAAACCTGCAATGGAACATAAAAGAGGGATTAACATCTTCATCTCTTCCTTGAAAACTTTTTATTGGAAAATACATCTAAAAAAACTTTTTGATTTGTGCACGTCGCATGCTAGGCCATCCATACAGTGTGGAGTCATCACAGGCTAGCCTAAAGGCCGCCTACGATGACCCAGGGTCATTGCAGGGCACGATTTAGGGTGCCTGCAATGACCTCCACACGCGGGTACCCTTGAAAACTCAATCCAAAAAGTCATTTCTAAACAATGAAAAGAAAAAATTGATCCATGAAAAGTTGAAGGAGATGAAAATTACCTGTTCAGCGAAGACCATTCGTCAAATGATAAACTATGCCTCCCGCAATCCGCAGTGAAATTTTGAGGTAAAATGGGGGGTTTTGGAACAAAGTCTGGGTGGAGTAACAATGGAATGGTAAAAATAAGTTTTTACCCATATTTATTAACTTTTTTACTTTTTCGATTATATTTTATATTATTTTATATATTTCACCTAAACCCTAAAGTTCTAAATGACATTGCAAGTGTTTGTTTTTTTGTAGATGAAAAAGATAGGAGTGAAATATTGAACAAGGATATGTCTTTTGGTTTTCTTTTATACATCTATCGCATGTACGGATCCTTTTAGAGTTTTTTAGGAAAAACTCCGAGGTTAGGTTTTGTTCCTTCTCATGCTCGTTAATCAATGAGAATGTAACCGAGTATACTTTTTTTGTCTTTTCGTACTCGTAATGGTAACAAAAAAAACGAAACCCATGGAGTATACTTTAAGCTCTTTTCACGCTCCGTAAAAATGAAAAGATCACCGAGCGACCTTGTTCTTTTCATGGTCATAAAAGTATTTGAAGAAAACATTTGATGATAGGTAGGTTATCACTTTTTCGGTCTCATCATATCAACTTACGAAAAAGGAACTTGTGGAGTCCTCTTTAATTTTTTTTAGACTCTCTAAACATGAAAAACCCCCGAGTTTTCTCTCTTTGGACTCATTAAAAAAACATCGAAAGACCCATATGGGACCAAACCAATCCTTCTTAGGGTTTGTTAAATATAATCCAAGGGAATCGTCCGAAGTATGAGCTTACATCAAAAAGAATATGTTATCCTCCTCAAGCTTGCGTAAAAATAAAGAGGTACTCGCCAAAAATGGTGGGGGGAAATTTGGGAAAGAAATATGTCTCTGTATTCATCTTAGTGGCACTAATAGTCTCTCTTGAACATGATACCCACCTTCATCATTGAAACTAGGTTGGGAAATCCATTTGTCTCTCATTTTACCATCCGCATGTTCGTATGTTGGGTCCTGATTGAGTCAATGTTGCCAAGGCCATTGTTGTGTCATTCATATGTTCAAGAGAAGTCCAGCCTTAATAAGCCTCCTATCGAGTCGGCCATTTGCAATTATAAATTTTCTACCATGTCGGACTTCCCTGTGTCAGTTTTGAATCATTTCACACTCTGATCTATCTCAAATCATGTCATTTATGGGGGATACATCAAGGCCCTCCCGTGACGACTATTTTCCTTTCAAATTCAACTCATTATCCAGGAACAAGAATTAGAAATCATTCAGTGCCTTAGAGCCTGCATGCCTCAATGGAAGGTTTATTCACTTTCAACAGTGGGTTCACATCATTTACCCCTGATTGGAAGATTCCTTCGAGTGTTCAACTTCAACTCCTTTATTCACACTCGTTGGATTTTATTGGGGTACCTTGGGAGTCATTGAAATCAATGGTGATTTCCCTCACACTTGTTAACAATTTTCATTAATGTCCGGTAATCAAGTGGTTTCTATCATATTCGAATTCAACACCTGAAATCACATGGTTAGATTTGTACTTAGGGACGACTGAAATGAATACCCTGGATCTTACCATTCTGGTCCAGGTTGTGATAGAGTATTCATGATTTGTATTGGCACATAGATCCACTTTGTATGTCTCATGGCTATGTTTGAATTTGAGTGATTTTAGTGTATAGATCCACAGTGTATTCTAGATGGCTATGTCGATTTCACATTGACATGGATCCATGGTGTATATTTTGTGGCCATGACTCATTTGAAATTTTGTAATCTGAGTATGGGAATTCCTACCTCGGACAATGGTATATTATTATGTTGATACTTGACTGTTTGTAGGTTCCTAACTGATGTGCTCTTTGTTTCTGAGACACACATTCTACAAAGTATTTCAGATGTCACAAGTTTGTTGGCAGCCAATTCACATTTTTTCCATTGTCTTATAAGCTGCCTACACCAATGTTTTGCAAACATCAATTTTTCGTCGCAATTTTCAAATAAACGACACTTTTATTTTTTGCGACATTTGCACATTTAACTTCGTTTTTTTTTCACGACTGTAAGCGTGAAAACTTAATCTTTCGAAGTCGCATTGAAATCATTATTTGAACTGTCATGATCTTTTTTGTCAATATGCCTATTGTGCTTACATTTCACCTATCATTATGCAGCTGGCAAAAACTTTTAACTGTTCTTATTGGACATTCTTAGATTGATTGTGTGACTTGGTTTCATTGAGTTTGTAATGCATTGACATTTGGGTTTACATGTTATTATTTGACCTACTCGACCATTGGTTTCATGAAGATACATAGGGGTTATGGTTAAATCTTTCATATATATTTTTTAATATGATACCTATGTTTGTGTTTTCATAACTATTGGCATGTTGATTACATGAATACCCATTGGTACATTGGTTAAACTATTGATATGAGCTGTTACAATACATTGGCACATGGTTAAACATTTGGTATTGGTTTCAAATCGTATGTTGATGGTTTAAAACTATGACATAATGCTTCAATTGCACGCGTCGGTTTATACACTTTCCATTGTTTTCATTGGTCATCCAAGTGACATGATTGTTGAATTATAGAATAATGGGTAGAACTGCTATGAAAGCCGGCGGTGGTACTATTGGCAATAACTATTTTGCATGGCAGAGATAAGCTCCACCACCTTCGCACGATGGCATTTATGCCTATCCCTTATCCCCGTTCACTTCTGTTAGCTCGGGTAGCTCTGCTCCTATGTGTGCTATGATCCAAACCCTGGACTTACCGTGTGCTCGGCTCCATGGCACTAGTCGTGCGAATCGAGCCAAATGACAACCAAGCCTTACTGTTATTTGACAATGCCCGCAAGGACTTGGAGGAAAACGGGTGGCTCACCTTCGTGCAACGATTTGAGGGTTTTAATCTAGTTGTAGCGCAATAGTTTTCCCTAACTTTCGATGGCTGTAGAGCCAAGGTGGGTGACATCGAGTTGGAAATCGATGAGGAATTTATCAGTTTTGCTACAGGGATACCTACCATGGGCCAGCGTTGGTTCAAAAATTCGAAAGTGGAAGAGGTTCCATGGCCACTACTATTCCTCTCGTGCAAAGTCACCTCTTGTGACAGAGGTATGCCCATATCCTCACTTAAACCATGATGGCACGATACTTTGATGGTAGTCAAACAGTTCGTGACCTGTGAAGGTTGATATGGACTCATGTTTCTCTACCACCTATGTTTGTTAATGAATTTTATGGGATACTCGTTGAATATGCCCTTTTACTTTCAGCGCAGCCTATATAAAATGTCGAAAAGGTTTAAAAAGGAGAAGGCTGACAGTAGCCTATTCCACCATGGACTTATCAAACTTATCATTGTTTATCACTTGATTTTACATGGTGATAGTTGGATATATTTCATCACTCGTAATGGTTTTGATGACACAGACCCTATCCAGGTTGAAAAGCCTGTGGTAAATTAAACCAAGGCCGAGCCGCCTGTGCCCTTCCATATCCTACTGCCTCCTCCTAAACCCTCGACCGACCCTGATGTTAACTTACCCGACGCTATGATTGAGAAGGTTGATATTATTAAAAGGCCTGTAAGCAAAAATCCCAAGGCAAACCCTACGGCTTATGCCAAGGGTAAAAAGAACGCTCGGATGATTTCAAGAATGGCTAGGAATAATCCTAAACCCTCTGCTGAGTCAAAGCCTATAATCCTTAGTGAGGATTCAGATTCTGACGTTGAATGTTTCTTAGCCAGTGAGTACCCTTACTCACAGGGTTTATGCCCCAAACCACCTTATGATTTCGTGACAAATCTTCCCCCCTGCCTAAAGAACGATCCCAGTTACCCAGGTATTAAATTGCCTAACGAAACCCTCAGCAATATGATCAAACCCTCACCTGCTCTTTCAAAGCCCACACAACCTTCCTGTGACCAATGTGATTTATGGTTGGAACGATACTACATCGACGTTCCCATACTCCAATAGAAAATTCAATCGCTCGAAGATCAAATTGCAGTATTGACCAGTCAAAGAAACCAACTCCAAGCAACTGATAAGAAGCAGAAGACAACCGGCTCCATCATTTTCAAGAATGTTGAATCAGCCACAGCCGTTGTCAACTCCAAATTATTGTGATTAAGCCTTCTGCTCGTCATACAGGTATGATTTTGATATCGTTCTAGTTGTGTGAAAGAACCAGGATTAATATAATGATTCGAATTTGGTCTTCGAATAGCTCTGTTTACATTTTGAAATGATTCTGTCATAATGTGTTTATCCTGTACAGTGTTTTTTCTTGCTAAAAATGAATGGAATTTCGATTCGGTTACATGGTTTACCCAGCTTAGTCACTGATAGATTTTATCGGATTTAATTGATTTTCGATTGGATTTGATTTGTTCGATTGAGTTAAAATTGATGGTTTGCTGTCAAGTGAATTTGTTTGTATCCAATTTAAACAGAAAGTTTTTCATGCTAGATTTAGAATACGATCATGATTTGATTTCGTTATGGTTTGGATGCTGTGATTGGTAAACAATTTCAATGATTTTGGTTGTTACATATGTTGTGTTATATAATTTTCAAAGCTGAAACACAACTCTGTTCGGTTTCGATTCGAAAATAACAACTCCGTTTTCACGGAAACAATGCTCTCATTTAAGTCTGTGAAAATAATATTCGTGCCCGAATCGTGGAATGATTTTGAGTCATAACAACTATGTGAAAACCTTAGTTGTCCGATTCACTCTTATTCTGAGTTGGCAAGATTGTTTTATGAGTTGAATTCGGATTATAATTGATGCTCTGTTTGATTTTAAATTTGCAAAAAGAATTGGTCAACCTGTGTTATCACTATCGAATCCAGTTATAATCCGTTTAAAAGAAATGATTTTGATCAAGGTAAATCGATCTTGTCGGCTCATTTGGATAACAACAAACGATCGGATATCTATTACGAACTCTATTACTAATTGATTGATCCTATTACAATGTCGTTTGTGGACAGTTACGAGTCAGTTATGGTTTAACTTGCTCACGACCTAGATCGTATGACATTACATTTATAACGATTTGAAAAGTGATCTTGTTTGGATTCGATCTCCTGTTGTTGAGGAAGCATAATGATTGCCTGCATTTTGTTTTGATTATATCAGTTTCAAATTGGATATGAAACGATTTCAAAACTGTTTGATTATGATTCTGTCCACCCGACTCTTGGCAACAAACGAAACAGAGTACACCTATCTTTGTATTCGGTTGATTTATTTTGATCCTGTTTGATTTCGAATGTTATAACAATTTCAAATTGAATGACTCGTTTTCAAATAGTTATTGGATGTTAATTGAATTTGATTCTTAAAAAGATTTTTAATCGATTTTAATGCTGATTCTGTGTCTTATTTAGACCAGCTACAGAATCACAAGATTCTGTAGCTAGTCTATAGGATTAGATTTTTATCATTTTATTAATAAAGAATCCTTCTAACTTGTTCATTTTTGGTCCTTTTCAGGTAAAATCAAATTGCATGGGACATGTTGGACAGGCTAGGGGAATATTTGTTTTTTTTTTTTT
>SNQJ01S0049086.1:29334-41851 GCA_010110895.2 Picea sitchensis | reverse complement strand
AAATGAACCTGTCCAAAATCACCTTGAACATAATCTAGAAAATGTTTCATATGGGGTGTGGCATGAAATGAATCCCCTGAATCTACTACCCAAGACTTAGAAATATTATCTATAGAAAGAATCAAAGAATCTTGTAACACATCACATGTTACATTTGCTTCTTAATTTTTTTGTTGTTGTCCATATCTTTGCTTGTTTGGAGCTCTGCGATGTCCTTTCTTACCACAATTCCAACACTCTATATTTTCTAGTATGGATTTGGATCTTACCTTCCTAGAATTCCCATGATTCCTTGAGCCCTTTATTCTATCCTTTTGTCTTCCTCTGTTCTTCACAGTCAACACATTACTTGATGTCTCACCTGTGATTTTTTGTCGCATTTCCTTGCTAAGGATAACACCAACAACATCATCAAATTTTAGAGTGTTTGAACCAGATACAGAGTTACTTATAGCCATGACCAAGCCATTCCAACTTTCTGGCAATGAGCACAAAATTAGAAGAGCCCTGAACTCATCATCAAAGTCCACTTTTACAAAACTTAGATGATTAGTAACCGTATTAAATTCATTTAAATGATCTGCAACAAAACCAACTTTTGAAATATTCATATTAAATAATATCTTCATTAGAAATACCTTATTGGATGTCAAGGTTTTTTCATACAGTTTAGCCAATGCATCCAACAACTCATTCATTGTCTTTTCTTTTGAAATATTGAAAGCCACGAACGATGCTAGGCTTAGTTGTATCATAACCTCCCATTCTTCATCCTTCATGGCCATCAAATTCTTTTCTATTCTTCCCAATGGTAGGAATAGATCCTTCTGATAGAAATAATGTTCCATCTACATCTTCCATAACTGGTAGTTTTGGCTATTAAATTTCTTGACCCTAAAATTTCCTTCTTCCACCATTTCTCTCACTCGAACCAAGAACTCTCTTTCTTTCATGCGAGTTACCTTTCTCTCTGATACCAGTGGTTAGAAAAACAGGACCGCGGAGAAATAAAATAAAAAAAATGTAGAAATAAAACACAGAATATACACAGTACAATAGATACACATATATACTTGGTTCACCCAGTGTGGGCTACTTCCACCAGAGAAATTTTCAAGTCCTTGCTTTTTATTATCCAAAAAAATGAAGGGATAAAACCTACAACATACCCACTGTAACTTCCTCTTCTTTCTCTCACAGTCTCCTCTCTCAGAATACAATATTCAGAATAATACCCAACCACAATAAACTTCCCTCATAAAATAGGGTTGGTTTCTAGGGAAAAAAAATTGGGATAATCTCTATTGTCAGATCTATGACTTAATGATGAACGGTCAAGATTGACTATGAAATTACAATATACATTTACAAGGAAAATTTTCCTTCCAGGGACGCTACCCCTGGACCCTGCAAGGGGAGAAAGACCCCCCTACAACCGCCTCGTGTGGAGGGGTGTACATTCGTCATGTGGTATAAACACAGCTAAAAAAAAAAGACCTCTGAATTAATAAGATAATTGTTGGCCCTACACCAAGTTTTGGAGAACCTTGGTCATGTTTGACCACTTTTTAGACTTCTACAGGCTAGTCGAAGATGGAGCGCCCAAGCGAAGTGGAGATCGCGGGATATCGCCCCCTTTTTATAGGATTTTTTGGGATTAGGGTTTATGAAATGGGTATGGGATGTCGGCCCATGGGTTTACCCATGTTTAGGCCCTATTTGTAATGTATAAATAGATATCTAGGTGATGTAAGGAAAGATGGACCTAGTAGAATCGACTTAGTGCAGATCCAGAGGCTTTGTGCATACTGTGTGCTGCGAACTTGTAGAGCTAAGTGTAAGTGATTGTAAGAAGGCTTTTTGTTGTGACCTAACTTAGGGAAGGAGGATCTGGTGAGGTGCACGTAGATCTCCTGTCCTATGTAAAGTTGGTGGACATAGCCCCACGCTGGGGGTGAACCACGTATATCCTGTGTTGTGATTGCTTTTTGTTATTGATGTGATTTATGCTTAGTATTGAATCTTTATGTATGTTAGATGCATATAATGAAGTAGCTTAGTGCTTAGTGATATGAATGAATTTTAGATCTGATCTATTTCTATGTGCTAATTTCTTGGATGTGTTAGATCTTGTTGAATACTGCGCTATTCTGGAATTAGGGTTTTACCTGTGATGTGAATAAATGATTAAAGACTAATGAATGTTAATTTCTAAGTGATCTGTTAAGTATTGTGATCAAAGATCTGTGTCCCAGCCAAGTTGTAGACACTTGAGTCCTACAACCTCACTGCCTCTACCTCGGTTGAGACTTCATCTGCCTCATAAGTGTTGCCAAAAGGGCTGGTAGTTAGGGTTTTTTTGGTGCGTGGTTGAAGCATTGAACCCTAGTTCTGCCCTTATGCCAACAATAATCAAGCACCACAAAAAATATTGGTCATCCTTTAAGTTATATTTAATCTTCATCATTTGATCCTCCATATCCCTGAGTAAATCTAGTCCAACTATCTTCCTATCAACTAGATTGTACCATCTTACTAGTGTATTGGATTTCCTTCCATAAAGTGCCTCAAATGGACTCATATTTATAGATACTTGACATCCATTTTTATAAGAAAATTCAACCAGGTGTAAACAATCCTCCCACTTCGAAGGTTTTTCCATGACATACATTCTCGACATGTCCTCTAATATCTGGTTGACTCTCTCTACTTATCCATATGACTCAGGATGGAAAGTTGTACTGAAATTCAAATTTGTTCCAAATCCTTTGACATTCAAGACACTTGGAAATTAAATCTCTAACCTCCTTTTTCACACCTAGCCAACAATATATATTTTGATAGCTGCAATTTCCTTTTGGTATCCTCGGTGTTCAACATAAGGCACCTTGTGCATTTTTTATAAGAGAATATTTTTCAACTCTTGATTATCTAGCACATATATTCTATCCTTGAACATAAGAATTCGTTCTTCCCTCAACTCATACTTCTCAAATTTTTGCTTCATTTTTCCTTGTTATAGCTTTATTTTCATTTCCTCATACTTCTTATTTGACTTTGCAACCTCTAAAATTATTTTTGTAAGTTAGGTTTGCACATGTTGATGGTTGAAGCATGTATTTCATGTACTCTTATGTTGAGTGCATCAACCACCTTGTTCTATTTACCTTTGATGTGTTTAATATCAAAGTCATATTTGTTGAGGAATTCTAATCACCTACTTTTCATGAAGTTCAAAGTTGGTTGTCCAAATAAGTATTTTAGTCTGTTGTGATCTGTTCTCAACCCAAATTTTCTACCCATAAGGTAGTTCCTCCACATTTGTAAGGAATGAATAATAGCGGCTAGCTCTAAATCATGAGTGGCATAAAGAATATCATGTGCCTTCAACTTTCTTGATTCATAGCACACCACATGGCCATTCTAACTAAGGACCCCACCAAGAACTTCTTTGAATGCATCAATGCATACAAAAAAAAATCATTAAGATCATCAGTTTTTAGAATAGGTGCACTTGTTAGTAAGATTTTCAAATGTTGAAATATTCTTTCACATTCAAGTGTCCACTCAAATTTCACACCATTCTTCTGCAGAGATGTGATTGGGTATGCAATTCGGTAAAATCCTTTAATGAACTTCCTATAATAACCTGCAAATCCCATGAAGGACCTCACCTCAGAGATATTTCTTGGTGATGGCCATTCTGTGATGGATTTTATCTTTTCAAGATCTACAACTATACCTTCCTCCGATATGATATGGCCTAAGTAATGATTCTTCCTCTAGTAGAAAGATCATTTACTCAACTTATCATATAGTTAATGTTGTCTCAACACTTTCAACACCATCCTCAAGTGATGTTCATGTTCTTCTTCATATCTGGAATAAACAAGGATGTCATCCAAAAATACAATGACAAACGTGTCCAAGTATTCTCCGAAAATACCATTCATTAAAGAAATGAAAGAATCTAGTGCATTTGACAATCCAAATGGAACCACTGTGAACTAGTAATGGCCATACCTTATTTTGAAAGAAGTCTTACCAATGTCCTATTCTTTAATCCTCACTTGGTGATATTTGGATCTAAGATCAATCTTGGAAAATATCTTTGTATCTCTCAACTGATCAAAGAAGTCATCTATCCTTGGTAGAGGATATTTTTTCTTTATAGTTACCTCATTTAGATACTTGAAATCAATGCAAAGTCTCAAGGTTCCATCCTTCTTTTTCACAAATAACACTAGTGCACCCCATAGTGACACACTTGGGCATATATATCCTTTATTCAATATTTCTTCAAGATGCATTTGTAACTCCTTCAACTCAGTTATGCTCATTATGTAAGGATTCTTGGATACATGGGTTGCTCCACACATTAAATTAATTGAAACATCAATACCCTTTTGGGTGGTAATCCAAGAATTTCTCCAAACACATCTTCAAATTATTTTAGAACTGCATAGTCCTCAATGTTAGGTACCTTGTCCTTAGAATATTCTTTCATATGTACTACAAATAGTTGACATCCCTTTCTAAAACTTTTCTTCAGCTGCAAGGCTGAAACTTTTTTGATAGTTACAACTATTGGGATCCCTTGTACTTTTCTCAAGTTCCCTTCCTTATCTAAGAAAGTAAAGTATTTGTTGTAACAACCTGTTGACGAGTGGAAATGACCGTCCGTCAATTGGAAGAATGAGTCCGGTCCGAGGTTGTCTAAATAACCCAAGCCATTTGGTATAACTCATTCTGACGGGTTTAATAGCTCCGTTGGCCAATCTAAAAGTCCTAGAAGAAACAACTAAAAGAAATAAAAAATATAACTATGACATAACCACTTAATATATATATGTACATAAATATATATAACTATTGTATACAGTATTTAAACAACAGATCTGCCTATCTTATTTATGTGCGTGATATACAAGTTGCAAGTTTTAATCTAAACTCACGAAAATCTATGTGAATATGGATTCTTTAACAAAAGAAGATACAAAAAGCACATAAGCTATTTTTTGTTTTCTCTTTATTAATCTAAAATTTAAATAAAAAAATATAATATGAATCATAAGTATGTGGACGGTCAAAGCCAGACCATATATTAGAGTTCCGAAGACAAAAAATGACAAAAATAAATAAACTAACCTATTAATGAATTAATCAACATGCATCCAAACACATGTATCATTATAGAATGTCCAACATCCTGTCTAAGAGATAAACCTGCAATGAACCTTGAAACTGTTCGGAATAAATGCAAAACAGTATATGGACTATTGAATTTTAATGACAGAATTATGATATGCAAATAATCTCTATGATATTTGTGATTGCAAGAAATTACATTTAAGATAAATCTAACTGTAATAGCATGCTTTTAATAATTCAACAAAACTAAAGAAAAATCTTATCATTTGGGTTGAACGAATGATCAGTCTTTTCAATATCTGAAGCATCAAAATATGGACGATATTTTAAAGAAATTATCCCAATGCCATAATAAATTGTGGAGACTAAAGCTATAAACAAACCATAAATGAAAACAAAATTTACAGAGAGCTAAAGCCAAAATGTAAATATATGTTCTGTCCAAATTTGTGAATAAATTGTCCACCTTTCGCTCCAGACCAAGATGCCATGATTACAAAAAGCATGAGTATTTAAAGGGTTTAGAAAAGCTAACTGTCTTATCTTGTGGGATAAGATTAAATCTCCACAATGATCTGCTGATTACAAAATAGAGGGAAATATAACCACTCCATATCACACTAAATCTCTAAAAACTAAAAAGAGTTTGTTCCTGTTTACACAAAAAATGAGCCACGGATATGGATAATATGCCCAAAAATTCTTCATATCATTTGGTCACCATAAACTACCAGATGTCCTGAAAGAAAAGGATATAATAAAGAAATTCAGATATACATTTAACCAATATCTTCCAAATTTTGAATAAGAATAGACTGGCTACAGAATCTGCTGATTTTGTAGCTAGTCTTATTTTAGCAACACAATCTAATTTATTCTATAAACAAAGATGTGACACAATTTAAGATAAAAACAAATCTTTACCTTTAACTGGAAACTCAATTCGATTCACAGGATCTCAGAATTAACCACTGTTGTTACACTCTCAACATTCTTTACTATTATGTTCCCAGTCGTTTTCAAACGTTTGCCTTGTCTTTGAACAATGGACTTTAGCCTATGATTTTCATCCGTTAGTGAGTCGGCCTGAACAGTGAGGGTTTTGATTTGAGATTGTAAAATGGGTATGTTTGTATAATATTGATCAATCTAGAACAAACAAATTTCACATTGTGAATCTGTGATAGCCATTTGAGAATACCCATAGTCGTGTGTCGGAACGTCTCCACTATTGCCTATGGCTTTCGTATCAAACTTGATACCTGGAAATCCTTAACTTTTCTTCAGGCAGTGTGGCAAATTATATACGAAATTGTAAGCCTAGTCGAGATCTAGTTTGAGGGAAGGAGGGTCTTCTTTGGCCAAGAATATCTCGATCTATGAATCAGAGCTCTCATGGATCTCGATCATTTTGATTGAGCTCACATGAGAGTTTGTTTTATTTCGTAGTTTCCTTGAGATTAACCCACCTACCCTTTTATTTTTAAACCCTATATCCATGTCACCTTTAGATGGCCTGCATGAAGGCCTGCTTGCATTCTTAGCAGAGGCGTTAGGATGGGCATGTTGTTCATGGCTCTGCTCAACATCTTTTTGGTCAGGTATAGGCTCACTGAGTGTGGCCGTAACACAGGCTTCTGTAGATGAAGGAACCACTCTGTCTGTGGCAGGGACTATGGTTTCCTTTATCATGGGTTTATCAACCTTAACAGTGTTGGATGTAATGAAACCATTTCAGGTTAGGAAGGCGTTCCAATCATCATTTTGTAACTTCAATTGATGAACCAACAATATCTTTATCAAACTATGATGAAACAGGCTAGAATTCAAACATTTTCTCTTATACCTTTTCACCATTTTATATAGGCTTCTCCACAGATAATAGGGCATATTTAACTGAAACCCGATGAAATTCATCAACAAACGTATGTGATATAGGAAAACAAAACCAAAACGACCCTCGCATGTCACGAATTGTCTCAGGATTTATAGCAAACCATGCCATCGTGTTTTCAACAAGGACACATGCATACCTTTATCACAGTAGTTGATTTTCCTAGATGTGAAGAGTAGGCTCCACGGAACCTCCTCGACCTTGGCGTTTTTAAACCATTTCTGCCCACTCAATAGAAGACCTTTTTCTTGACCTAAAAATTCCTCTATGACTTTGACCTAAATGTCTCCTACCTTGGCTTGGAAACCATCAAAAGAAAGGGAAAATTCCTGAGTGGTTCGCAAGTTAAAACCCTGAAATTTCTCAAGAAAAACAAGCCATCCTTGACCCGTAAGATCCTCCCTTGCATCATCACACAGGAGTAGGGTTTGCGAGCCATTGGGTTCAATCTTGACGACCGGGGACATGAGGATTCGAAAGGTAGGCAATAAAACATAGTGAGTATGGCAGGTTTCTAGGAGAAGACCAGAGTGATATTTCAAACCCAAAACTCATCAATACCCTAGCGCATATGAATAGAGGTTCTTCAATACCAAATGAAAGGCATTTTGCGAAATTAATTCCGGGAGTACATGTGAAACTCGAGACTTATCTCTAAGTGATGGGATTATCGTTGTCAGACTGCCACCTCTCACAGGGTACAGGCCACGACCAGGTTCATTAAAACTATATCATTGCGCAACAAAGTGGGGTTGGTTTCTAAAGTTTTAGGAGAGGAATTTTTTTGTAAACCAAAGTGTAGTGACAAGGATAGTCATGACCAAGAGCCCTAACATATATATCATGGTTTAAATTAAATGGATCCTTTTTG
Source organism: Picea sitchensis (assembly GCA_010110895.2). Taxonomy (NCBI): domain Eukaryota; kingdom Viridiplantae; phylum Streptophyta; class Pinopsida; order Pinales; family Pinaceae; genus Picea; species Picea sitchensis. The sequence goes on along the minus strand of SNQJ01S0049086.1, from coordinate 33,935 downwards.
TTTCAAATAACAATTCAAAGCATGCTTCACAATTTAGGATTCAATAAAGAAGATGAGCTTCATAGCAGGAAACAAAAACCTTTATTAACAAAAACTGTAGAGCCATCCACCTTTCATAAGCTTTAGATAAAGCGGTAATAGAATCATAGATTTTAATGCTTCGTTGATGCTTTCAGTCATGAACGAAACATGAAAACGAAAACACTAGGAAAAACCGAAACATCATATTCGCAGTTTCAAAAATTGCTTATGAAAAACAATAATCATAAGACCCCAGGTAGGAAGCTACATAATTTATTATTTGATGCTTAAAAAAGTTGAAAATATGTAGGGCTGCCAACACAACCCAAAACAAAATGGTTCTTGTCCATCCATTCCATATCAATGAGACAGTCATAATATCCCAAAGGTATGATATTCATATCTTCTTTGGTACTTATCCCATTCATATCCATTGGGCATGCCTTAACCATTTCATTAATCTTCCTTTTAGTCCCAGTAGCTAGTTGTACCAACCAAGGTTTTCCTAGTTTTCTTTTTGGAAAATGAAACATTTCTACCATATTAGGATCTAGGTAACTATTACTAGCTCCTTAATCAACTAAAATAGAAATAGGTTGGTTGTTGATCTTACCTTTTACTTCTATCATGTGAGAATGAAATGTGTCCTGCTTGTTGTCTAGGGATGCATAAATTCTTGGTATATCCTTTTCCATATCTTCAACTATTTCAACTTGTTGTAAATTGTTAATAACCTTTTCTTTTTCATCTTTGAGAGGAAATTCTAGATACATATGGTTTCCATTACAACCCCAAGACTTTTTGGATTCTTTTCTTGGTCTTTTTTCTATGGTTTCAACCATCCTAAACTCTTTGGAAACTAGGTGTCTTTGAGTATTATTTCTAGGTTTGTTTCCCTTCTTCCTCTGCTCGATCTTGTTTTTATTTGTTTCTTCCTGAAGCCTTTTGGAAAGTTGTTCTTACTTTATGACGATCATAGAGACATTTATCTCTTCTTATGACTTCTTCCAACGTCTCAGGATCATCATACGGTAGTTTATCACTCATGAATGATGGCAACCCACTTAAATGTATTTGGATATTCACTTGTTCATATTTGATAAAAGGCACATATTTCAACAGTTCTATAAATATTGTCTCATATTCGTCTATGGTCATGTTCCCAAGCTTGAGTTCAAATAACTCTTTCATTTTACTATAATAGTAGTGTTTGGTTAAATATTTCTTTTCAAAATATCTCTTACACTCCTCCCAAGTAACATTCTTCTCATCAATGTTTTTCACTTGTGAAAAATGATCCCACCACATTTATGTTTTTCCTTTAAGTTGCTAAATTTCTATTCTCCCTTCTTCTTGAGAGGAATATATACGTAGTTGAAAGGATTTTCTCATTCCCAACAACTAGGTCTCAACATCCTCATCCTTTTTTTTTCTCATCATCAAAAGTAGGAGGCTTGATCTTATTCATTTCTCCCTTTAGCTCATCTACCCTAGTTTTCCTCTTATGTTTCCTAATAGGGGACGGGCTTGAGCTACTACGTGGCCTCCTAGATGAATGTTTAGATGAGTGTTGATGGTGTCTACCATCAATCCTTGTCTCACTTATTTTTCCACATTATTTATGTTCCCTTCCCTTGCTATACCTTGACTCTTTGTCCATTTTCCTCTCTATTCTATTCATGCTTCATAACATCTTGATATTGAAATTATCTTGTTGTTCCTTGGATTTCCTAAGCCTCTCATTATCTTCTTTATAACTTTGAACATCTTTTTGTAGATTCTTGACAATTTCTATCAAATTTATTCTTTCCTCCTTACCTTCATCATATCCATTGGATTTTGTTCTTCCAATACTCATGTCAATCCATTGTCCCTTGATTTCCTCCTCATTGTTGGAAATTCTTTGTGTCTCTTCTTTGTCTTCAGTGATGTTGGTCTCTGTTTCGTTCTATATATTATGAATTCTGAAAAAATGTGTAGTTAGTAATATTTGTTAGAAAAAATAATATATAACAAATTTGCAATTACTACCTCTTCTTAATGTTGATACATCCATCCTATAAATGATCTATTTCCCATCCATACCTAATGTGGAAATCAGAGCTCTCATACCACTTTGTAACATACTTGATCCCTTACGCACCTTCTAAGGAATGGAGTGTCAACATTTTTCAATTTTTCCAACTATTTATTTCTTCACTTAGACTTCGTAAATTGGTTTTTCTCTTTCATAGCTTTCTAATGATTGTAACTACACTCAAATCCAAGTTTGGGTTAAAAAGTTACAACACTCCAAATGTTTTGACCATTTTTACCTTTACTTCCACCTTAGTTCCATGTGGCACCTTGGTACACGTGCCATCCCATGTGTCACAGATGTTGCACCTGCCATGTACTACCCTGGACCTATGCTCTATTGGGCCTCCATACTACATTTTCAATGTTATCAAAACCCCTTCCATCGTATTTCTTCCATTCAAAACCACTATGAAACTCCGATAACATCCACCCCGGCAGATCTGATGGTCCTGGTGATCTAAAAGTCTACAGATAGGATTTCATCGGAGTCTTAAATTCAAACACGAGTTAACAATCTCTCCAACCTCTTCATATTCGGAAAAATGGAGTATGACAACATACATTTGGTAGATTGGATGACCCATAGGAACTGACAATTAACGATTCTGATTTCATCGGAGCCTCCATTAAGTGTGATGGATAAATTTTCTCTAATCAAATATTGGTAAATAACCTGTGGACCTCAAGGAAATCAACATTTTTTCGTGCACCAGGGCCATCCTTCAATCGATGATTCAGATTAATCTTCGGGGCACTCCTTATCAGAGTACCTCCTCCTTCGTAATCACTTCCAACTTTTTCCAACCCTCTCTGATGGATGACTAAGATCTAACTTCATTAGATCCGAAGGATATATTTAGCCACATGTCCAAGGAATAACATCGACATGGTCTATTATATACGGGTTTCCACTTGTTCTCTTTGGAACACGTTGGCACCCGTCGTCATCCTATTGTCACTCCTCATTAGCCTCGCTTAAGGGGAAATCTAGTTGGTAGTTGAGTTGGCATCCAAGACACATGTCCCTATTATATAGTGAGACCTGTCTATAATCATGGCATGGCACGTGGACACTGGGACACTATGCAAAAGACATCCCAACACATCCATGTAACAAAACTTCTTAGTGGCCTAAGGGTCGATTGACTCCCATTGACTCAGATCAATGATGGAGGTTATCCTCCTTAGATCCAATGGTTAGGATCCAACGACGTTACCCCAAGGGTATCCATCCCTTGTCAGACCCACATCTGAATCATTAGTGAATCCCCTACTACCACGTGGTATGACACATGGTGAGACACATGGCACTCATTTATCCCATTGATCCCTCACCATGTGGCATAACACGTGGCATTGGTTTATCCCATTGATCCCTATCCAATTTGACCAAAACCATGTGACACATGGCACCACAATGGGGTGAAATGTGGACTTCCTTGATCGTGACACATATCCCTAGACACTAGATATCGAGACTTTCTTCGAATGGTGTAACTTTGTATACTCTTGATATCCAACATCCTGATGATTACGAGATGGTTGATTAAGTTAAACTAAAGATTAAAAATTCTTGAAATTACACACAATATATACGACTAAGATCTATTAGTCGGTATATCTGACGGTCATCATTTAAAGGAACCAATGCAGGGTTTTGGGCCTGACTAAACCCCACACATGACTAATGGTCAAATAATCCTTCACCAAGTAACACCCTCAGTCACATTGTCTTCCTATGTGGCTTCCATGTCACACATGATGTCACCTTCTCATTGACACCTTTACACAATAAATGGAATTGGGGAACCCCACGTGGGAATTCTACCCACTGGGCACCAGGCCATCGGCCCCTGCCAAACAATTTGAGGTTGGGAAAACTTTTAGGGTCTAGGATCCAATTTACCCCACTTGACCAAGATCAACGATCAATATTTACACTCAGATTATTCCCTTCAAGTATCAGTACTACAACCTACTCTGAACATTGGTCCTCGAATATCCTTTCAAAAAAAAATAACGAAAGGTATTTCTCCCCCAACTACTTCCTAGTGGATCCAACGATTGACAACAACTTGGATCATCGAAAAATCTTGTCACTTAAGGACCCCGATTAATAGTCAAGATCTTTCAATCCACCTCCAAGGAATCCAACAGTTGGCAAGTACCATGAGAAAAAGCATTCTCTAGAGTGAAATAGACTTTGATCAATGGCCAATATTAAATCGTTGTGTCGAGATCCATGGCCACGATTTATACTAAGGAAAACAAGGTTTTTCTTAAAGTTTATTCAGTCTGAAACTAGACTTCAACAATTCTCGTTTCTATCTAAGTTTTTTCAAAGATTATTTATGCCATCCTTAGCAGGTGGAATTCATCTAATCTGGCTAAGACTTTTTCCATCATCTTGTAGGAGAAAAACGTGTCCAACGCACTGTGCAAGCTTGGACAAAGGGAAATTCCAACCCAACTACCGAATTCCACTCAATTTTTGTTTTCCA
>SNQJ01S0049086.1:0-15228 GCA_010110895.2 Picea sitchensis | reverse complement strand
GATTATGTTCAAGGTGATTTTGGACAGGTTCATTTGGGTGATGATGCACCATGCAAAATTGTTGGAATGGGTAAGGTACAAATAAAGAAAAAGAATGGAAACCAATGGTTATTGAAAGAGGTAAGAATTGTAATAGATCTAAGGAAAAATATAATTTCAACAGGGCAGTTGGAAAGTGAAGGTTGTATATCTATATTTACAAATAATGCGTGGAAGGTCACTAAAGTAATATTGGTTATAGAAAAAGGAGAGAAGGTAGGTACATTGTATTTATGTATTGGTAATATTGATTCTTATATATCTTTAGCTTCTACATGAGTGGATAAAGAACTATGGCATCATAGGCTTGGACACATGAGTGATAAGGGGATATCATAATTCACAAAATAAATTTGTTTCCATATATTAAACAAATTGATTTGGATTTTTGTGAGCACTGTGTTTATGGAAAACATCAGAGAGTCAGATTTTTCAGAGTTGGAAAGGTAACGAAGAATTAAAAGTTAGACATTGTGCATACAAATGTATTGGGACCATGTTAGGTATCATCTCTTGGTGGCTCTCATTATTATGTTACTTTTATTGATGATGCTATTATAAAAACTTGGGTTTATTGCATTCGATAAAAATATGATTTTTTTATACTTTTAAGAAATGGAAAGCTTTGGTTGAGAATGAGATAGGAAAAAGTTTGAAGTGTCTCAGATTAGACAAAGGAGGTGAATATTTCAACAAGGAGTTTGATGATTATTTTTTATACCATGGGATTCATAGAGAGAAGAAAGTTCCAGGAACACCACAAGAAAATGGTGTGTTAGAAAGGATGAATAGGAAAATCATGGAGCGTGCAAGGAGTATGAGATTACATGATAGGTTGCCCTTACAGTTCTGGGACGATGTTGTAGATACCATGTTTTACTTAGTAAACAGAGGACCTTCAAGATATTTGGATGGTGGAATTTCATAGGATGCATGGACATGTAAAAATGGAAACTATTGTTTTTTGAAGACTTTCGGTTGTGAAGAATTTGTCCATATTGACAAAGAAATAGAACAAAGCCTGAGGAAAAATCCAAGAAGTGTACATTTATTGGATATAGTGTTAATGATTTTAGTTATCTCTTATGGGATTATAAAAATCACAAAATCATTAGGAGTAGAGATGTCATATTCAATGATAGGTCATGTACAAATATTAGTTGTAGGGAAAGAAACAATAAAAAAAAAAAAAAATACATAGTGCTTGATAAGATCACTGAAAAAGAAATTCCAAAGATACCAGAAAATCAAAATTTGCAACAACAGGAGCAACAGGTACCTCAAATTCCTGCAAGTGTTGTTACAATATCTATCAGGTTAAGTAGACCCCCTGAATTATACTCTCCTTCATTGTATTATTTATTGTTGGCTGATTATGGTGAACCGGAATGTTATGAAGAGGAAATGCATGTAGACACTAAAAGGAAGTAGGAGCAAGGAATGAAAGAGGAAATGGATTCCTTGGTAAATAAACAGACTTAGGACTTGGTTTAGTTTCTTGCAAGAAATAGAGCAATGCAGAATAAATGGGTTTACAGGTTGAAGGAAGAAGATGGAGACAAAAAATGGTACAAGGCTAGACTTGTTGTAAAGGGGTTTGCACAAAACAAAGGTATATATTTTGATGAAATATTTTTTTGTGTTGTTAAAATGACTTCAATTAGGACTATTTTAAGTCTTGTGGAATTAGAATATTTTCATCTTGAATAGTTAGGCGTAAAAACAACTTTTCTCCATGGGGATTTTGATGAAGAGATTTATATGTATCAACCACAGGGGTATGAGGTCAAAGGGAAGGAAAATTTGGTATACATGTTAAAGAAGAGCTTGTATGGACTAAAGAAATCTCCAAGGTAGTGGTGTTTGAATTTTGACAGGATTATGAAAGAACAAGGTTATAGTAGATGTCATTATAATCACTGTGTTTATTTTAAAAGGCTAGAAAATGGAAGCTATATTATCTTGCTATTGTATGTATATGACATGCGTTTTGCAGGGTCTAATATGCATGATATAAATGTGCTCGAGAATAAATTAGCTAAGTCATTTGCAATGAAGGATTTGGGTGTTGCAAAGAAATTCCTTGGTATGAGAATAAAAAGAGACAGGAAAAATCGTAAATTCACATTGTCTCGGGATGAGTACATAGAGAAGGTATTGGAGAGGTTTAGAATGCAAAATGAAAAAATAGTTAGTACACCTTTGGCCATTTATTTCAAATTAACCAAGGAAATGTGTCCCAAGAAATAGGAGGAGATAGAGAACATGTCCAAGGCCCCTTATTACTCAATAGTTGGTAGCTTGTTGTATGTGTTGGTTTGTACAATACCAGATATTGCACATGCAGTGGGAGTTATGAGAAGTTATATGAAAAATCCAGGTAAATAACATTAGGAGGCACCAAAGTGTATTCTTAGGTATTTGAGAGGTACTTCTACTCATGCATCATGTTTTGGAGGTGATAAATATAGAAAGAGCACCATAGGGTATGTTTTTACTATAGGTGGAACACCAATAAGTTGTATTTAGAAACTGCAAAAGGTTGTTTCACTTTCAACAACAAAAGCAGAGTATGTTGTTGCTACAGAGGTTAGTAAAGAGATTATTTGGTTACAAATGTTTATGGAGGAATTGGGAAAGAAGAAGGAGAGTAGCAGCTTGTACTATGAAAGCGATAGTTCCATTCATCTTGCAAAGAACAAAACCTTCCATTCAAAGACTAATCTTACACAACTCAGGTACCATTTCATACGATCCATCTTGGGAGATGGAAATTTGAAGTTGGCAAAGACACATAATAGCCAGAATCCTACAGACATGTTGAAAAAGCGAGTAACCAGGGACAAACTGAGTTCCTTCTTAGTTTCAATTGGTCTTCAACCATGAAGGTGGAGATGAGAAATTTTCCAGGTCCAAGAAGGATCATAATCCAACATATATAACAATGGTGGAGTTTTTTTTATCAGTCTCCGAGTGGGAGATTGTTGGTTGTGGAGCCTGATTATCTTCATGATTTAGAGGTCTTTGTTTTTAGTTATTTTTATACCCCATGAAGACTATACACCCCTCCACGTAAGGAGGTTTTAGGGGGGATTTCCACCCATGTAAGGTCCACAGGCCAGCAGGTGTTCGAGGACGAATCCCCCAGAGGAAAAATAGTCTTGTAAATGTATATTGTAATTTCATAGTCAATATTGACCATTCATCATTAATTCATAGATATGATGGTATAGATTATGTTAAGTTTTTTTTTCCCTAGAAGGAAAATCTCTTTTATGAGGGAATTGTATTGCATTTGGGTATTATTGTGAATATTTTATTCTGTGAGAGTAGACTGTGAGAGAAAGAAGAGGAAGTTACAGTGGGTGTGTTGTGGTTGTATCCCTTCATTTTGTTGGATAATAAAAAGAAAGGAATTTGAAATTTCTATGTTGGACATAGCCCACACTAGGTGAACCACGTATATATGTGTCTCTATTGTATTATGTATGTTCTGTTTTTGTGTATCTTTTGTGTTTTATTTCTGCATTTTTTTTATTTTATTGCTCCGTGATCCTATTTTTCTAACACCCAAAACATGAAGAAAAGTTATGCTGATAAGTATAGAACCCCTAGATAACTTTCACTAGGTGACCATGTATTTTTTAAAGTGAAAGAAAGGATAATTTCCCTAAGGTTGGGAAGGTGCTAAAAAATAGAAGCACGATATTGTGGACCATTCAAAGTTTTGGAAAGAATTGATCTCATATGTTATATGCTTGCATTCCCAACATCCATGCAAATTCATAATGTTTTTCATGTATCATTACTACAAAAGTATGTACTCGATACTAATAATGTCATTGATTGGAATGTGATTCAGGTAGAGCCAAAGGGTGAATTCTAGGTACAACCAATATGCATTTTGGACCGGAAAACCAAACATCTTCAGAATTGAGTCATAAATATGGTAAAGGTACAATGGACCTGGTATGAACCTGAAGAAGCAACCAGGGAACATGAATATGCTATGTGGGAAAAATGCTTGCATAGTTTTGAAAAAAATTGAACTTTTGTTTGTACACACACACACACATATCTGTGTGTGTGTGTGTGTGTGTGTGTGTGTGTGTGTGTGTGTGTGTGTGTATATGTATATGTATATGTATGTTGCATTGAGGACATTGCATAAATAAGGGGGAGGGGAATGTAATACCCCTAGGCTGAACCCAAATTGAAATGTAATTGTGGATATGTACATAGGCTAGTGAGCCAAGAAATTATTTTGGCGAATGATCTTGTTTTGTGTTATGTATTTTCACTTTGAAATTAATAGAAAAACAAAAGTACATGCAAACCATCCTAACAAGAAGAGTTTGGGGGGATAAACTCCACTAGATGAGAAAGGGGGCTAAGCCATGGGGCTTAAAAAAGGAAATACTATTAAATGTTTTCCATCAAAGAAAAAAAAGGTAAGAACATGATTTTGTCCTAAGTCTTTGGAAAGGAGAAATGAATCACCAAGTGGCTCAAAGGAAACTTAAGGAAGTTACAAGTGGCACTTCAAGAGCATGAAAAAAAAATAACAAACTTTATTGCATTCTGCTCATTCCATCCATCTATTCCAGGGGGTTGTTATGATCTCCATGATTCTTACCATACCCTTGATGTTGTAAGTTTTTATGCTAGGTTTCCATTTTGGTTGAAGAACACTTAAGGATGATTTTGATGGGAGTTAAGCTAAAGAGTCGAGTTGTTAGGCCCATGTGCATTCTCTCCAGGTGAGAGAATTGTAGGGAATTTGATTCCTAGAGGTGCCAAGTTGCAGTTGGAGAAATATGAATCTTCCTGGCTGGCTTGTTGTTGAAAATTGGAAGGGAAGTGGGGAAGCCATAGGGGCACACTTCTTGGGTGGGACAAGCATGTGGAGAAATTAGAGATTCTAGACTAGCTGTTGAACTTGGCACCTGAATTGAATTATTTTTTTTGTGAGAGACCTTATGTGATAGGATTTCCTTACCCAAGTGGAGTTTAAGCCCCATAACACGAGTGACATATTGTCAGTTTGTGGGAAAAATAGTCTAATGTTGGGAGGAAGTCATAGTTCTACATGGAATTGGTGGCTCATTTATACTATATATGTTTCCACTATGTGCTTGTTTAATTTACTATCGAATGAGAATGTATGAAATCCTGTGTTGGGTATTACTATGCAATTATTATGATTTACTGTCATGAATAATTGTTATTCTTAACTTGATTCATTAAAATCTCTATTGCAATTTTCCAGGAGCTGTAATCAAGTAATATTTCTATTGGTATTTACAACTATAATTATCCTAAGCATTTTCGAAATTAAACCTATCTAGACCTTTATAAGTAGGCCATATTACTGAGATTTGAAGGGAAGAATCTAAGCAAAAATATTGACTGTTGATCTTGGTCAAGCAAGGTAAATCAGATCCCGGACCCCATATTTTTTCCCAACCATAAAGTGTTTGGCACTCGTTGGTGGCTCGGTGCCTGCTAGGTAAGGTTCCCACACAGGGTTCCAATTCCCTTTATTATGTATAGGTATGAAAGAGAAGGTGACATCATGTGTGACATGGAAGCCACATATGCCGACAATGTGACCACTGATGTTACGTGGTGAAGGGTAATTCGACCATGAGTCACATGTGGGGATGTGATGGGCCCAAAACCTTGTGTTGGAAACTTTAAACGATGACAATCGGATCTATTGGTCAAGAGATATCATCCTTGGATATTATTTGCAATATCAGGAGTTGTTAATCTCAATTTTAACTTAATCAATCATCTCATAATCACTGGGATGTTGAATATAGGGAGTATACAAAGTTACACCATGCTAGGAAAGTCCTGATATCTAGTGTTCAGGGATACTTGTCACGATGATGGAATTCCATGTGTCACCCCATGGTGGTGCCACGTTTCATGTGGTTTTGAATGAATTGGGTAGGGATTTGTGGGAAACATGAGTGCCATGTGTTATGACACATGTCATGCCACATGTCTCACCAAGTTTCATAGCACATGGTAGTAGGGGATTCGTTCATCAGTTAGATGTGGGTCTTATGGAGGATAGATACTCTTGGGGTAAAGTCATTAGATCCTAACCATAATATCTAAGGAGGATAACCTACAATGTTTATATGAGTAAATGGGAGTCAATCAGGCCCTGAACCACTGAGAAGTTTCGTTACCTGGATGTACTAGGAAGTTCGATGCCCAGTGTCCCGGCGCTCATGTTTTGCACCATGATTAGAGACATATGGTATGGTATGACAGGGACATGTATCATGGGTGCCAACTCGGATACCACGTATATTTATACTTAAGTGAGTCTAATGAGGAGTCACAATAGGATGACCAGAGGTGCCAACATTTTTTGAAGAGAACACATGGAAGCTTGTATATAATAGACCATGTTGATGTTATTCCTTAGACGTGTAGCTAAATCTTAGCCTTTGGACCTAACGACATCAAATCTCAATCGTCCATCGGAGAGCATTGGACATTGTTGGAAGGATTATGAAGGAGGGGGTACTCTGATAAGGAGTGCTTCGAAGATTAATCTGAACCATTGATTCAAGGATGGCCTCGATGCATGATAATTGTTGATTTCCTTGAGTTTTGTAGGTTATTTACAAATTTTAGGTGAGATAAGTGTTATCCATCATTCTTAATGGAGGCTCTGATGAAATTGGAGTCATTAATTTTTATTTCCCATGGTTTTTTCAATCTGTCGTATGTATGTTGTCGAACTCCACTTTCCTGAATATGAAGAGGTTGGAGAGGTTGTTAAATCATGCACAAATTTAAGACTCTAATGAAGTCTTATCCATTGAATGTCAGATCACCAGAAAAATTAGATTTGTTAGGTGGATTCTATTAGAGTTGTGGAGTGGTTCTGAATGGAAGAGCTCCAATGGAGGGGTTCTGATAACATTGAAAATGTAGTATGGAGGCCCGATAGAGTGTGGGTCTGGGGTAGCATGTGGTAGGTGCCACATCCATGACACATGGTCTTTCATGTGTACCAGGGTGCCACATGGCACTAAGGTGGAAGTAAGGGTGATATAGCAAGATTTACCTCACCCCATGCAATCTTGCATAGAAGGCCTTTTTACATTTCCCTATGCAGACGTGTCATCCCTTTTTGCAAATCCCATAGCCAAAAAAACCAATTTTTCCACATATGTGCACCTTCCTTACTATACAACATGCATATACGCAGGTTGCACCACTACAACCCATGTACATCGGGAAATGTGCCCAAAATTGAAAAATAGTGTCGAGTTTCCATGTCATGACATGAAATAAATGATCCTTGGCCTTCCATATACTAGAAACATTCCAACTCGTCCCTTCAGTTCCACTTTAAGGCTATAAATGGGCCAATTTCGAACTATGGAAAAGAGGAGAAAGAATTCAACTTTGAGAGAAAAGTTACTCTCGAGGAATTATTCACTTCACAATGAGTTTGCATCCCTTTATCCTTTAAGTCTAAACACATTGTCCAACCCCCAATCTCTTCCATTATTGAGTGATAACTCCATTGTCACTCTTACATGATCTTGCCTTTGGTTGAGGATTGAAGTGGTGGAGGCCCAGCTGGAAGGAACTTAGTTTCTTGGTTCTGAATCGTGCCGACATGGAAGTCTGTAACTTATTCATTATGTTGATTATATCTTAATAGAAATACTCTTTTCCCATTCAAATGATATATTTCAAATACTTGAATTATTATTCCATGGGCATATATGTTATGAATGTTAATGGATTATGATATTGAATGTGCTAACATCATATATTATCACCATATGCTTGCATTGCTTCGTTGTTGATGACTAGTTGCAGGTATATTGCTTTGGGTCAAGTGCTCAATGATGGAATTCATCGAACATCTGGACGAGGTAGGCCTTTTATCTTGTCTTGCTAGCACATTTGTTTATATAGCATACTTGAGAATATAGTTGATTTATGCAGTCATTTCTGTTTGTTGTGTTTTTCCCCTATCCATAGAGATATTTTCCTTGTAACAAAGGGTAAAAAGGGCCAAAAACTTTGGAGTGTTGTAAGTTTTGAACCTGAACTCAAATTTGAGTGTAGTTAGAGTGATTAGAAAGCTTTGGACGAGTATAACCAATTTACTAACTCTAAGTGAAGAAATAAATAGTTGGAAAAATTGAAACATTTTGACACCCCATTCCTTAGAAGGTACTTAAGGGGTTGGTTATGTTACAATAATATATCCATGGGGTATAGTAACTATGCCAAACAATGAAGATGAAGTGTATGTCCTTCTCAAAAGTATCAATTTAGCACCTTCAATAGCCATAAGGAGGAAATTTCATTTATGATAATTCCATGCTAGTTATTTCAACTTTGGTCACTCAAAATATTGTCGGAGGAAATGTCTTTGTGGGTTTATTATTAAGGATTAACACCCTCATAAAGAAATTTGAGGCTTATTGTTATGGGACTTATCGGTAAATGCAGAAATAAATAGATCTCCCTAGATCCACCTAGATATATAACAAAACAAAACAAAACATGACGCTTTCCCTGAGCTCTAATCATTGAGTTTACTATCTAGCAAGAGATGGGAAACATATCGTTTAAATATTTCTTCCTCTTGTCATTGTCATCCTAGATCTACTCCAGTGCTCCTGAGATATTGAATCTGTAAGGGAACACAAGCCAACCAAAGTGAAAGCAATAATATACTCAATGAGAACTTATGTATGTGATCAAGGAATCATACAATAAAACGAGATAAGTTTTATGGGAAAGAAACATATCACTGTATTATATAATAATGAAAGTGGAGATTACAACCAAAGCCTTGATGTTGCAAGTTCCCCTTCTAATGACCCTTTTCTCCAACACACACTTGCTCCAATCTTGAATGAAGAAGATCCACAATGACTTGATGAACTAAAATGAGGTTCTCAAGAACGATCCAATGCAAAACTCTCCATGCAATCTTAGCTTATTCAACCTTCATTAACCTTAAAATCAACCTTATTATTTTCCATGAGAAATCCCTCTTTATATAGGGAAAAGAGAGATGGTTAAAGAGATTGGGATGATCCCACCAAATTAGAGAAGTAAGTAGAATCCCAACCATACGGACGCCACCTCACCTTCTAGAAGATCCACTTCTAGAAATTTCATGAAAATTAACCTTTTCTTAGTCTTTTGACATTGCCGCACCCTAGATTTATGGCATCTTGCAGAGACATCACAATAGAGATTTAGGGAAAAGGGCGATGACCAGGCATCATCACACCCTTCTTATGGTGTAGCCTATGGTGACCCTCCTTGACAAGGTCTTTTATAAGAGAAAGTCAGTCACTTTCCTCTTGAAGAAAGGCTCTTTTTGGGAACATGAACACATGCTTGTCAATGGCTCACTGGGGTGACAAAAATAATGTATAACAAAATTCCCCCCAAAGTATGAGACTGGACCTTGTGACATCTGAAATACTTGTAGAATGTGTGTGTCAGAAACAAAGAGCACGTCAGTCAGGAACCTGCAAACAGTCAAGCATCAGCATAATAATATACCATTTTCCGAGGTAGGAATTCCCATACTCAGATTACAAAATTTCAAATTAGTCATGGCCACAAAATATACACCGTGGATCCATGTCAATGTGAAATTGGCATAGCCATCCAGAATACACTATGGATCTATGCACTAAAATCACTCAAATTTAGACATAGCCATGAAACATACAAACTGGATCTATGTGCCAATACAAATCATGAATACTCTATCACAACTTGGACCAAAATGGTATGATCCAGTGTATTCATTTTAGTCATCCCTAAGTACAAATCTAACCATGTGATTTCAGGTGTTGAATTCGAACATGATAGAAACCACTTGATTACCGGTCATTAATGAAAACTGTTAACAAGTGTGAGGGAAATCACCATTGATTTCAATGACTCCCAAGGTACCCCAGTAAAATCCAACGTGTGAATAAAGGAGTTGAAGTCGAACACTCGATGGAATCTTCCAATCAGGGGTAAATGATGTGAACCCACTGTTGAAAGCGAAGAAACCTTCCATTGAGGCATGCAGACTCTAAGGCACTGAATGATTTGTAATTCTTGTTCCTGGATAATGAGTTGAATTTGAAAGGAAAATAGTCATCATAGGAGGGCCTTGATGTATCCCCCATCAATGACACAATTTGAGATAGATCAGAGTGTGAAATGATTCAAAACTGACACAGGGAAGTCCGACATGGTAGAAAATTTACAGATGGCTAACTTGATAGGAGGCTTATTAAGGCTGGACTTCTCTTGAACATATGAATGACACAACAATGGCCTTGGCAACATTGACTTAAGCAGGACCCAACATACGAACATGCTGATGGTAAAATGAGAGAAAAATGGATTTCCCAACCCAGTTTCAATGATGAAGGTGGGTATCATGTTCAAGAGAGACTATTAGTGCCACTAAGATGAATACAGAGACATAGTTCTTTCCCAAATTTCCCCCCACCAGTTTTGGCGAGTACCTCTTTATTTTTACGCAAGCTTGAGGAGGATAACATATGCTTTTTGATGTAAGCTCATCCTTCGGACGAGTCCCTCGGATTATATTTAATGAACTCTAAGAAGGATTGGTTTGGTCCCATATGGACCTTTCGATGTTTGTTTAACAAGTCCAAAGAGAGAAAACTCGAGGGATTTTCATGTTTAGAGAGTCTAAAAAAAATTAAAGAGGACTCCACAAGTTCCTTTTTCGTAAGTTGATATGATGAGACTGAAAAACTGATAACCTACCTCTCATCAAATGTTTTCTTCAAATACTTTTACGACCGTGAAAAGAACAAGGTCGCTCGGTGATCTTTTCGTTTTTATGGAGCGTGAAAAGAGCTTAAAGTATACTCCACGGGTTTCATTTTTTGTGTTACCATTATGAGTACGAAAAGATGACAAAAGTATACTCGGTTACATTCTCATTGATTAACGAGCATGAGAAGGAACAAAACCTAAGCTCGGAGTTTTTCCTAAAAAACTCTAAAAGGATCCGTACATGCAATAGATGTATAAAAGAAAACCAAAAGACATATCCTTGTTCAATATTTCACTCCTAGCTTTTTCATCTACAAAAAAACAAACACTTGCAATGTCATTTAGAACTTTAGGGTTTAGGTGAAATATATCAAATAATATAAAATAATATAAAATATAATCGAAAAAGTAAAAAAGTTAATAAATATGGGTAAAAACTTATTTTTACCATTCCATTGTTACTCCACCCAAACTTTGTTCCAAAACCCCCCATTTTACCTCAAAATTTCACTGCGGATTGTGGGAGGCATAGTTTATCATTTGATGAATGGTCTTCGTTGAACAGGTAATTTTCATCTCCTTCAACTTTTCATGGATCAATTTTTTCTTTTCATTGTTTAGAAATGACTTTTTGGGTTGAGTTTTCAAGGGTACCCGCATGTGGAAGTCATTGCAGGTGCCCTAAATCGTACCCTGCAATGACCCTTGGTCATTGTAGGCGGCCTTTAGGCTAGTCTGTTATGACTCCACACTATATGGATGGCCTAGAATGCGACGTGTGCAAATAAAAAAGTGTTTTTAGATGTATTTTCCAATAAAAAGTTTCCAGGGAAGAGATGAAGATGTTAATCCCTCTTTTATGTTCCATTGCAGGTTTTCTATAGTAAGAATGTTGGAATGGTGAGAGAAATAGCATGAGGAGGAATATTTGTTTTTTAGGAATGACCTGAGAACAGTAAATTCCCTCCGGCAGTGTGGATTGCTAAAATGTTTCAAGATCTAGGGCATGAGGGCCCAGTTGAGGTTATTGGAATACTTAGTTCACATGTGGGATGTGAACCAACAAGCATTCCATGTGGGGGAAAACATTCTGATGATAGATATCGAGGATATCTATTTCTTGACCAGTTTGTCTCATCGTGGGGCCTGAAATACACTGACAGGTAGCAGGGGGGGTGGCGAGCCCATGAGTCACTATATTAATGAGCATTGCATACCCGGTACTCAGAAACATAGAAAAAAAGTCGTTATCAGAGATGTATGTGACTTGCCTCTACAGATGGTCCTCTACACTATCATGCGCATGGAAGGGAGAGAAACTCCTAATATGGCTCTTCAGAGCTACTCCCAGTATTCGCTGGAATGCATGGAGCCCCAAGTTTTCAACTAGTGTGATGGGGTTCTTAGAAGCATGAAAAACTAATTAACCAAGTGTAGGAATGGTGACCTAAAGCAATTTGGATATGGTTTGCTTTTGGTTTCCTTATTCCTATAGAGGGTCCCATATTTACGCTTGCAGGTAGAGTGGGGTATACCTTCCCCACAGGATCCAAGAATGAAGAGGTGGGTCGACCTCATGGCACGGCATGTGACTAGTCCTATCGTCAAATATAATGGTGTTTTATTTAACTGGTTGGGGACCCAGATGCTTATGGTAGATGACTATGCCTATGCCGGTGTAGACTTCCGAGGTGACCCAGACTTGGTTCTTCCTAAGGGCTCCCAATGGGGGGACATAGGTAAGAAGTACATTTTGTTTTTATAATGTTTTTTTGATGTTTAATATAAAATGTTTTTATGTGTTATTTATCCGATGACTGGTCAAATTCTCTTTCGATGATGCATACGTGGGACCTTACCGACCTCCAGGTTCATCCCCCATCCAGAGGCGAGGGGAGAGAGTTGACGTAGAAGGACTAGTTGTTTCTGACTACGAGATTCTGGAGAAGAATCTAGAGGGGCTTACGATGAACATCCCATATGCCTCCATCGATGATATCCTGAGGCATTATCAGTGCCATACAATGGTTGTGTATGCTTCCACCGATCGACTTCTCTGCAAGTTAGCATGGGCAGTCACATATTATAGCGAGAAACATCCTTGATGCTCTTTTTTTATATGAAGCCAAGTGCTTCACATTTTTAATATTTTGGTCTTCAAACAAAAACACTTTTTGTAACACTTTTATCGTTATATATATATGAGGCTTTTACCGACTTACTTGTTGTATGTACAAAGTGTCATTGGACTTTATAAATTTCTCAATTGTTTGTCTAACATATAATTAGCTAAAGCATCTTTCAATGTATTTAGACATCTAGGAATGTGTTGATATTCAATGTAATCAAAATGACGTTCCAAGAGGTGAATTCATAAATATACCCTTAATAGAGTAGGACTTTGAATGGAGTAAACATTACTCAACTGTAGGACTACTAACTACGAATCGAGTCATACAACAAGATGACGGATTCCAAGTGACACAACATCGGTCATCAATTCGATGACTGCACTGTATTCCATGATATTGTTAGTTGCATGACCAAAGAAAACACCATGTAGACTAATCAATTCATTTGTAGGTGCATAGATTTCCCAAGTAGCATATGCTAAGTTCTAAGTGTTGCAACTAGCACCATCAACGAAGCCAATGTAGGGTAGCGAAGTCACTGACATCTGGAAACCAAGCACAATGCAAGGTAGAAGCTAAAGGTCGAAACCAAGCAATGAAAAAGAACACAAGAGTGTGACACACTAAAAGTACAAGAACTCATGCAAAAATGATTTAAGCATAGTACTTATTTAAGTAAAGCCCATTTCTAGGTTCACTTAAAGGGATTCCATCATAATCAACTAGCTCATAATCTCCCTTCTCCAACACACATTTGACAATGTAAGGACCTCGCCACATGGCCTCGAATTTACCATCCCCTAGAAAATCATGATCTTATTCATAAAGGAGAACCAGATCACTTTCAGAAAAAACACATGGCTTGGCATGCTTGTCGTGTTGGGATTTAACACGTTTCTTCTGAGTTTCAATAACTAGGGCGGCATCACAAGAGGTTTCGTCTAGTTTCATCAAATACAAAAGATGTTCTTCTTTAGCAGAGGTATTGGGGAGAAGTTCAACAGCCAGTTTCAGAGATGGTATTTCACATTCAATCAACAAGATAGCCTTGATACCATAAACTACTTGGAAAGGTGTAAATCTCGTGGCAGACTTAACAGATGTCTGGTAAGCCCATAATGATGAGGATAACAGCATGTGCCAGCTTGTCTTATGAATTCCTATCATCTATTGAAGCATAGTAATGAGGAATTTATTGATTGCTTCAACTTGTCCATTGGCCTGTGGGTAATAGGGGGTTGAGTTTTCATGGCGAAGACCCAAATTTTCAGTAAGTTCGGACATCATGAAATTCCTAAAATGATTACCGTGATCAGTAACGATAGATTGAGGGATACCAAACCGAGTAATGATATGATTGAATATGAACAATGTTGCAGTTTTCCCAGTGTTATCAAATGTAGGCATCGGCTTAGCCCATTTAGTGAAATAATACATGGCTACAATGATGTATCCATGCCCCCCAACTGCTTAAGGGTTACATGTCATGAATTCAATGCCCCATTTGGAGAATGGACCAACGGAAACTCCAATATGTAAGGGAGCAGGATGAGATCTTATTTTGTTATTATGAGTTTGGCAAGCATGGAATTTCTGAATAGTAGTGATGCAGTCCTTGAACAAAGAAGGCAAGAAATAACTAGCTCGTAAGATCTTTTGGGTAGTGGCATACCCAGACATATGATCGCCACATGCTATGGAGTTACAATCATTCAAATCTTTCTCAACTTCATCATAAGTGAGACATCATCGAAAAATGGAGTCAATACTACAACGATAAAGGGTATCACCAAGAATTATGTATTGTCGAGCTTGATAGCGTATACAACAATGATCTATACTAGATAGGTCAGGTCAGAAAGTTAAATTCTAGAGATAGATAATAATATCTTTGTACCATATGTCATCATAACTTATCAGAAAAAGGGATTCATTAGGCAAGGAATCCTCTGCCACGTTTTTTGTCTCAATGGAGTAAAGGTCACATATAAGTTCATCGAAAACTAAGGATTTATTTGACTAGCGTGTTCAAATTCCAAGTCAAACTCCTAGAGAATCACTATCCATTTGGATTACTTTCCCCCTAGCAATTGTCGGGTAAGGATGTGTTGCCTGTTAGAAAAACAGGACCGCGGAGCAATAAAATAAAACAAATGCAGAAACAAAAACACAGAAGACACACAATACAAGAGAGACATAGATTTACGTGGTTCACCCAGTGTGGGCTACGTCCACC
>SNQJ01S0049085.1:103330-118747 GCA_010110895.2 Picea sitchensis | reverse complement strand
TCTTTGCAACCACTTTGACTACTTTGACCTTTTGGGGCTTCTAGATGACTCATGAGGGTTCTCCAACTTCACATGGCCATAACTCTCTAACCGTGAGGAGTTATGTGACGTTCCACATACCACATGAAATGGAATGACATGTACTATCCATATAGAATAGTCTTACCTGAAAATATATCAAAAATCATACCATTATCCATCAAACAAACTCGGGTCCATTACCCAAACCATTGTGCTACCATAATTCACTACCAGACTTTCTTCAAGGGTTGACATCAATAAAAACCAACCCAATTAATCAACAATATTCCCATTTGGCATTGATGGCAACACTTTGATGCAATACTGAAGTCATGTCACTCATGCTCCCCTTGTGACCATCACTCCCCCTGGAACCATGCCTCTGTGCTTTGCATCTGATAAATCTTTCCCCCTTTGTCATCAATGGAAAATGTATCTTTCCATCCGGGGCTACCCCCCTAACTAAATTGTCCTTGGGGATACTCCCCCTGTCTGAACTCTTCCTGAAACTGATCTCCCAAACTGAAATGTCCTTTCTATGGTGCTTTCTTGTGTAAATCTAAGACATATAAGATAAGCATTCAAAAAAATTCATTTTGGAGTATAAATTACTCCGAGTCTCTAGCGAAGATACTCAAATTATTCCCATGGAAACAATTTTGTAAAGATGTCTACCACTTGTTCTTTTATTCCCACATTCTTAGCTTTGATGTTCTTCTCTGCAACTTGTTCTTGTAGAAAGTGATACTTGATTGGAATGTTCTTCGTCTTGGAGTGCATCACTGGGTTCTTTGAGATATTAATGGTGCTTGTATTACCACAATAGATTGGAATGGGCTCATCATACTAAACCTGTATATTTTTCAAAGTTTGTTTCATCCATAGAACCTGTGTACAACACGTTGTTGCTGCAATATACTCCACTTCAGCTCTAGATAAGGATATTGATGATTGTTTCTTTCTTATCCATGATACTAAACACTCACCCAAGTAGAAAGTTGCTCCATTGGTGCTTCGTCGATCATCAATGCAACCTGCTCAATATGCATCTGTGTAGGCAATAAGTGATAGATCCTTTCCTTTTGGATACCATAATCCAAACTCTTCTATTCCTTTGAGATATCTGAAAATCCTCTTCACTGCTAATACATGTGATTCCTTTGGTGATGCTTGAAATCGTGCCACCTGTCCAACTGCCTGCATTACATCTGGTCTGGATGTTGTCACATATAGTAAGCTACCAATCATTGACCTGTATTTCCTCTAGTTTGTAGACATTGAATCATCATCTTTTCTCAACTTGCAACTAGTTTGCATAGGAGTGATAATTGGTTAGCAATATTCCATTCCGAACCTCTTTATCATTTCTCTGATATACTTAGTTTGAGAAATAAAAATTCCTTGGTTTCTTTGACGTATCTGAAAACCCAGAAAAAAGGATAGTTCTCCAAGTAATGAAATTTCAAATTCTTTCTGCATATCCTTTGCAAATTTCTAGCTTAACCTGTCATCATTACTTCCAAAAATAATATCATCAACATGAAATTCAATTAATAAAATACTATCTTGAGTTACCTTGATGTAGAGGTTGTTGTCTGCACTTCCTTTTCTGAACCCTGCATGTTGTAGATATTTATCTAGTCTAGAGTACCATGCTCTAGGAGTCTGTTTTAGACCATACAAGGCCTTTTTCAATTTACACACATAATCTACGTTCTCTGACAACTGAAATCATTCTGGTTGTTCAATGTAGACTTCTTATTCAAGTTCCTCATTTAGAAAAGATGATTTCACATCCATCTAATACACTTTAATATTATTGGAACATGCATAAGCTAAAAGAAATCAGATTGCTTCCATTCTGGAAACTGGGGAAAATGTCTCTTCAAAGTCTATTCCTTCAACTTGTGCGTATCCTTTACATACCAATCTAGCTTTTTTCCTTGTAACATTTCCGTCTTCATTCAATTTATTTCTAAATACCCACTTTGTCCCAATCCCATTCTTATTCTTTGGTCTTGGAACCAATTCCCAAGTGTCATTCTTCTCTATTTAATCCAATTCTTCATCCATAGCCTTATTCCAGAATTCATCCTTGCTAGCCTCTTCAAAATTGTTTGGTTCAATCGTATATGAGAGTTCTAGGTGCATTTGTTATGGCAAACATATTCTTCTTATAGTCTCAATTCCTGCATCTTTGTGTTACAGAGAAATCCCCTTGCAGACAAGTGGATTTTCTCGAGGTCTCTAGACTCCTAAGACTAAGACAGAAAAGTTCTTAACATGGACACTGACATCATTTTAGATCTAGATAAGCTAATGTATGAAGAGGAAGAAGAAAAGAAGTACCTTTTTAATGGTGTTTGTCCCTACACAGTCTGAGTTGAGCTTCAATCCTGAACTCCTCGATAAGCCCTGTAGACAAACAAAGATATGACCAACTTCCTACTCTACTAGGATTAACTCAAAAACAGATCTATCTACTAGAGATAAGTTCATGTGAGATCGAACACAGACTTGAAAGAAACAGGCCAAGCATGTTATATTTATGAAAACAACAATGAAGAATACTTACAACCATAGATGTGAGTGCAACAGCTTCATCAAGCTCTCCTTGTCCAAACCCTCGCTTAAACAGTCCACACATGGAATGTTGATGTTCCAAATGACATCTTACTCATGAGATCATAAGTTAGATGATTCACAATACTTTCCATCCCCTATCAATACCACTTATGAGATCATAAGTTTGGCATCTCAAATCTGTATCTCCTCCATGTACCTTTTACCATGAGAAGGCCTCCTTTTATAAGCTTGGAGAGACTCAACCACTTGAGAGATATTTGGGATAAGTTGAAGATTCTTCTCCTTTAGTTGAGGATCTTCCCTAAGATCATGCCTCGAACTCATATCCGAATCCAACCAACCTCAGAGATTGAAGGGATTCTTCCCTATTTTTGCTCAACAAACCAAAAATTCGCTCAGAAAAGGCAGCGCTCCCCCAAAAGGGGCACCAAAGCATTATAACGCTCTGCCTAGGGAGCATCGACGTTCCCTGATAGTGTATAGGGGAGTGCTCCTCTCCAAAATCCATTTTTGAGTGGTTCTTTTAGTGGCAAAAGGCTTCTACTCCCTGTCAATTGATTTCTCTTCTTCAAAACTAGTCTTTGAGGTGTCTTAAGTGTCTTTATGATGTCGTTAGAGGTACGACATAGGCAATATGGTAGTATGATGTTTGTGACACTTGCAACACTTGTGGTCAAGACGCAACACTTGCAGACAAGATACGACACTTACAACACTTGTAATGACGACACTTGTGACACTATCGAAGTGAGTAATTTTGAGGTGTAACAGATTGCCCCCCAAAGTACGAAGTTAGAAGATGATGATGACTGAAGTACTTTGTAGAATTTTTCGAGCAAGGGTATGGATGCAGAGTGGCTATAAAAAGCTATACACAACCATCAAACAAATATTATGACATGTTTCAAACCCAAGGTAGGCATACCTATGCTTGGGTGATAAAGACTTTTTAGGTATGGCCACCATAAAATACACTGCGGATCCATAATTATATTGATAAAAAAGGTATCGACACCAATGATACAATGTGGATTTATACTCCCATGACATGAACTGATCGTAGCCATGAAGAATACACAGTGGATCTATGAGATGACAAGACATAGCCACGACCAATACAAAGTGGATCTATGTAACAGTATATGTGTCATAGTTCAAAGAAACTCTGTCACAACCTGGGCAAAGTATATATCAGATTGATTACTCAACCCAGGGTCTTCTTACCAATATTTATGTAGTATGAATCTAACAATGTGAATAGATGTATTGACGTCAAACATGGCAGAAACCACTTGATTCCTGTCAATGATGTAAATCGTTAACAAGCGTGAGGGAGATCACCATTGATGTCAATGATTCCCAAGGTACTCTAGTACATTCCAATGAATGTGAATAGATGAGATGAAGTTGAACATCCATGAAATCATCTGATCAGAGGTCAATGATGTTAACCCACTATTGGACAGGAGGAGGCCTGCCATTAAGGCATGCAGGACCCAAGGTACTAACTAGTTTCTAGGTCTAATCCCTGGATAATGTGTTGAGGTCGACAGGGATAGACTTGTCGCAGGAGGGCCTTGATGTATCCCCCATCAACGACATGAAACTGGAAAATATATGTAATTGGTGGATCAAAAGAATATGGATTGACACAAGTATCAAAACATGGAATTGTGATGGTTGAATCTCGAGGCAGATACTTCCCTTGAACACTGGGGCACAACAACAGAAACATGGCATGGACCAAAACATGATAATACAGTGGATATGGTGACTTTCTTCGGGTGACCCAAAGGAGTAAAATAAACTCAAAGGATTGGCTCAGTGCAGAGATTCAACGGTTTAAAATGCGTGCAAAGACAAAGTGTTGTGTTCAAGAGAGACTGTAAGAGTGACTGGTAATGTTCTCAAAAATTGTTTGGCTTGCTTCCTTCAATTTTTCCCCCATCCAGATAGACGAGTACCTCTTTTTTATTTAACGAGATTGAGGAGGGTAACACATGCTCGATACGACTCACCTTTGGTAAGTCCATCTTCCTTTTTAACGAACCGGAAGAAGTGAGGGTTCGGTCCAGTATGGGCCCTTCAATGAATGATTGTTTTAACGAATCCATAGAAGGTAAACTCGGTAGTTTTTCATTTTTAGAGAGTCTGAAAATGACTTAAAGAAGACTCCAATGCTGTCGTTTTTCGTAATGTTAGTCTTACGAGGCCGAAAAAGAGATAAATTATCACTCGAAATATGCCCTTTTAAACCTTTTAACAAGTGGGGAAGGAAGCAAGATCACTCGACAATATTTTCATGTTTAGAGAGTCTGAAAAGAGATCAAAGACGACTCCAAGGGGTTCCTTTTTCGTATATCCATGCGAGTCTGAAAAGGTGATAAAATTCTACTCGGTTACATTCTCATGTTTTTTTGAGCACGAGAAAGAACAAAGACTAAGCTCGGTATGCCCCCAGCTTGAAATCTAGTGGCTTAACTCCAGAATGATTATCAAAGACTGGAGACATGCCCTCCAAGCTTCAATTCATTCATCGACTTTGAGGTTGTCATAAATTTCTCTACTAGATGAGAAAAGGAGAACGGTGGATGAAAATAAGGTTCAAGAGAGGTGACTGTTTCATTTTTTAACGAGCTTGACACAGGAAAATAACTATGCTCAGGGTTCCGGGTTCGATCCCCAGATTGTTGTTTCATTTTTTAACGAGCTTGCTATAGAGAGAAACTATTCTCGTGACCTCGAGGTGTAACCTCTAGACCATTGTTTCATTTTTTAACGAGCTTGACACGGAAACAAGAACTATGCTCGTAGTCTCTTCTTGATCATGGCTTCCAAGAGGATAATGGTATGGAAGGAAACCATGTCAAGGGAAAACACTCGGTCATGGATTCCAAGAGATATTCACTGGATGGAATAACAATGCTCTTGAAGGAACACATCTCGAGGGTCACGACGGGGGTAAGGATATCAAGCTCCAATAATCCTACCGAAGAGATCACCATGTCAACTACCAGATATAAGTCATTGAAAGCTGAAGTCACGGGAGACAACGCCACATAATTAACATGTGGCGGGGGCAATACTGTCTGCATATAAGAACCATTTACGGAGGTAATCCAGTCAGGACCGATGAATGAAAGTTGATCAATAGTCACAATTATTCCATCGTGAGGGAAATATATCACACGAAAAAGAGTGGACACAATAGCTTTCATGACATAGACATAATCCCACCCCAGGAGTAAAGCGAAATCCAAGGGGTCTCAGACTACCATGACATCAATAAAGGCAGTTTTCCCTTGCAAAGTTATGGTAAACTGAGGAATAATCCCTAAAGGTTGACTGGTTCTTCTGTTAAAATCCAACATATTCTGTGTAATCGACGCAAGATGAGGCAACCCAAAGCGTGCCAAGCAACAGAGGATAAAATACTAATGGACGCACCTTCATCTATCAGCATTTTAGGAACGTCCCGACCACAAACCTGTACTGTAATCTGGAAAGGAATTTGAGAGGGAAGACGAGGTCCAGTTAGCGCACCCCAATAAAAAAGGATTTCCTCATTGCTTGGAGTGGGTTTCGTGGGAGAAGGAGGAATGCCCCCTAGCACGGTAGATTTTGTATTAACAAGAAAAATGTGGGTAGTATCAGGTTTACTCTCTAGTCAGAGAGTAGGATCGATGGATGATGGTATCAGATCGACCACTTGGGTTTCATTCTCCAAGGGGAGAATGGGGTCGATAGGTGGAAAAGAATCGACCACTTGGGTTGCACTCTCTAACGGGAGAGTGGGATTGACTGAATATGGGATCAGATCAATCACTTTGGCAACTGGTTCAACTAAAGATGTGACCAGATTGACAACATGATCATCCAGACTGACCGATGAAGAGACCAGAGCAACCGCTTCGGCACTCGTCGGAGGAGGAGTGGGATTGACCAAGTTGGCACTCTTCAGATGAAGGGTGGGACTGATTGATGAGGGGATTGGATCAGTCAATTTGGTTTCAATTTCCAGATGAAAAGTGGGGCTGATCGATGAAGGGACTGGTTCAGTCACTTTGGTTTCACTTTCCAGATGAAAAGTGGGGCTGATCGATGACGGAATTGGATCAACTACTTTGGGTAGTGGTTCAACCAAGGATGAAACTAGATTGACCACCTGATCAACCAGACTGACTAGAGATGGAATCATATTGACCAATCCATCAACTAATGATGGGTTGGGGGAAATCTTACAATAACCTTTTGGAATTTGAAGCTTTTCCAAAAGATAAGAAGCCTTGTCCATACAAGGACAAAGGTGAGAATAATGATCACCTTCACATAACTTACAAGGAAACTTGACATTTGCCTTCTTCTTACCAACCTTAATGTCACTAGTGGATGGGGTGTCATCAACATGTCCAGGAGGGGTTGATGACATAGAAGACCACATTTCCAAGACCTTGTGAATACCAGGGCAATCCCTTAGAAAGTGGTCACCCTTACAAAGATTGCAAGGGAATTTGGGTTTTGGATTCTTCGTTTTAATCTTGATGACCTCATCAACACTCCCAGTACTATTAATAGTAGTTGGTTGCTTGGATCCAACATCTAATGTAGTTGGAGGCTTGGTCCCTTTTTGGTTCTTCTTCTTCTTCTTATCAACCCAACTACTTGCTTGAGAGATTTCACTAGGTGAAGAAGGATAAATGGAAGGAGACTTGATGGGTGAAGAAGGAGAAAGGTCAACATGAGGTTGATGCGTGGGTGGTGTGCTTACATCTGAAGCACCTGCATTCGAGATCACTGGAGTGGAAAACAACCATATCAGTAATCCAATCGTGAGACCTGGAAGGCTCAAAGTAGCAATGTAAGGAGGACCAACATTTCCATAAGAAGGAAAAACAAAGGTTTCCCCTGGAAAAGGGGTTCCTTCATTGGTCATTCCAAGAAATGATGCCATAAAAATAAAGATCCAACCTAGATTCTGCTAGGGAGAACAAACAACACATGCTAAAATATAGTAAGCAAGCAAGCAAACAAAACGTTCTCACAATGAACACACTAGTTGGTGATGAAATCCAAATTCACAGGAACAAAGTAAGAAGGGGTTGAGATAGAGTGGGTGGAAAAGTTATGTTGACGACTTACTTAACGGACTTACACCCTAGGGAAGGCTCCCACACATAAACGTGGGTATACCCTCCAAGGATCCCAAGTGAGTTTGGCCAATGTCGATTTCAGGTACCGTGAAGACTTTCCCCTCCACAGTCACCTTGTGTAAAGACCCTAAAGAGATAGGCCACTAAGGTTACCAACTACAATAATGATGCCTGGGGAAACAGTCGACAGTCTGATCCATTCGCAAGGGTAGGGTATCTAGCACGAAATCAACTTGAAAGGCTTCCACTCATTATTGTGGGTATACCTTTCAAGCAACCCCCATAATACGCGCAATCTCTACACGAAGACCAACAAAGCAGGGTGAGTAACTCTCCCAGTCTTAATGCGACCTCAGGTTTGACCCTTGTGTGAGAAGGGCTTCCCAGGATAAAATGTAGCAATTGGATTTCACCGCTCCCAAACAAAAGATCCTATGTTTGTTTGTAGCTTTGGAAAGTTATCTTTCACACCTATTCCAAAGCCCTACAACTAATCTAATGTAGGTTTGCTACCAGAAAATATAAAAATGTCTAATCAATTTTTAGTTTAGTGCTTGATTTTTAAGGCTGTTGTTACTCAAAAGGAAAATGGCATGGAAAATATGTTGTTTTGACTGGCTCGAAAGTTATGCAAAGATATGAAGATGAAATCTTTTCATTTCGATGAAAGATATGCTACGAGAAGGAGAAAACATTCATTATTTCAGATGCACAATGTCCCAAAAATGCCCGAAAACATGCAATTCCGCTACTTCAAATGCAAGCTAGTTTCACATCCTAAAAGAAAGAATACATCTATGTTATTTTTTTTATTATGATGTATACATAAAGTTAACACAAAACCTTCAATGCTCCATAACTTTCAATCAGGAGAAAGAGTCCTATGTAGATGCAAAATACATGAAGAAAAAGGATACAAACAAAGCACACACTCAAGGTAGTGAGAAATGAAAGAAAACAAGAAGAATATTGGTCTAAAAATAACTCAATCAAGGATCCTAAAACCAACAAGCATCCAAGGAGTACAATAAAATGCAGATAAGAATCCAAAAAGAGACAGGGAGAAAGAGAAAATACCCAAATTGTCCCGACAAAACAAGCATCTAGAAAGAACAATTTTCACATTTCTGAAAAGGGTTTCAAGCTCCAATAAATACAAGAGGGAGTGATAAGCATCAAAATCCAATCCAAAGAACTTAAAAAACCATTCACAAAGACTAGGTAAAGACTTCCATAAAACAGACTACAAAAAACTAATGAGAAAAAGGCAGAAAAACCCCAAGAAGGAGACTAGCGCTCCCCCAAAAGGGTACATAGAGCATTATAACGTGCCCTGAATCACTATAGGGGAGTGTTTATTATAGAACAATGCTCTGATATTGCCTACAGGGGGGCGTTGGTCCTCCCAGAAGCTCAGAAAAAGATGCAAAAAATTGCAAAAAATTCACCCAGAATGCATAAAAATTGGTGAAAATGTAAGTGCAGATGGGAGAAGGCTAATTGATCATAAAAAAACAGAAAAAGTGAACTGAAAGGTGGTAAAAGGGAAGGGACAAACCAAGGAAATACAATAGGATTCCTTCACAGTGGATTCGTGAATTTCTGTTATAGAGAAATCCCCCTGCAGACAAGTGGATTCTCTTGAGGTCTCTAGACTTCTAAGACCAAGACATAAAAGTGCTTAACGTGGACACTGACATCCTTTTAGATCTATATAAGCTAATATATGAAGAGGAAGGAGAAAATAAGTACCTTTTTAATGGTGTTTTTCCCTACATAGTCTGAGTTGAGATTCAATCCTGAACTCCTCGATAAGCCCTGTAGACAAACAAAGATACGACCAGCTTCCTACTCTACTGGGATTAACTCAAAAATAGATCTATCTACTAGAGACAAGTTCATGTGATATCGAACACAGACTTGAAATAAACAGGCCAATCATGTTATATTTATGAAAACAACAATGAAGAATACTTACAACCATAGATGTGAGTTTAGCGGCTTCATCAAGCTCTCCTTGTCCAAACCCTCGCTTAAACAGTCAACACACAGAATGTTGATGTTCCAAATGACATCTTTCTCATGATATCATAA
The DNA here is from genome assembly GCA_010110895.2 of Picea sitchensis. Classification (NCBI taxonomy): domain Eukaryota; kingdom Viridiplantae; phylum Streptophyta; class Pinopsida; order Pinales; family Pinaceae; genus Picea; species Picea sitchensis. Next base: position 108,896 of record SNQJ01S0049085.1, on the reverse strand, counting down.
GTTAGATGCTTCACAATACTTTCCATCCCTTGTCAATACCACTTATGAGATCATAAGTTTGGTATCTCAAATCTGTATCTCCTCCATGTACCTCTTACCATGAGAAGGCCTCCTTTTATAAGCTTGGAGAGACTCAACCACTTGAGAGATATTTGGGATAAGTTGAGGATTCTTCTCCTTCAGTTGAGGATCTTCCCTAAGATCATGCCTCGAACTCATATCCGAATCCAACCAACCTTAGAGATTGAGGGGATTCTTCCCTATTTTTTCTCAACAAAATAAAAATTCGCTCAGAAAAGGCATCTCTCCCCCAAAAGGGGCACCAAAGCATTATAAAGCTACCCCAAAGAGGGATAGGGAGCACCAGTTCTCCTTGACAGTGTATAGGGGAGAACTCCTCTCCAAAATCCATTTTTGAGTGGTTCTTTCAATAGAAAAAGGCTTGTACTCCCTATCAACTGATTTCTCTTCTTCAAAAGTAGTCTTTGAGGTGTCTTAAGTGTCTTTATGATGTCGTTAGAGGTACGACATAGGAAATATGGCAGTATGATGTTTGTGACACTTGCAACACTTGTGTTCAAGATGCGACACTTGCAGACAAGATGCGACACTTACAACACTTGTAATGACGACACTTGCGAGACTATCAAAGTGAGTAATTTTGAGGTGTAACACTTTGTTTCCGATAATCTAATTTGAAGGATGATTCTTCTGTACTCGTTTTCTAGGTGTCTTTTGAGACACTTGTTGAATTGTCTCTTCTACTTTTGTCTGATCCTCTTCATATTCCCCTTCTACTTCTTCTTCTGCTTCTGCTTCTTCTTCGAAAATCTGTTCCATTGATTCATTTTCTTCTTCCTTTAATTCATGTCCGCATGTTTCATCAATTGTTACATTGATGCTTTCCACAACTTTGTTCAACCTCATATTGTAACACTTGTATGATTTTCTTGTACTTGAGTAACCAACAAGTACTCCTTTGTCCACATGAGAGTCAAACTTTCCCATTCTTCCATCTTCTCTTTTGATGTAGCATTTTCTTCCAAATACTCTGAAGTGCTTCACATTTGTTGGTCTTCCTTTCCATAGCTCGTAGGGATTTTTGTCAGTGTTTTTTTTAGCATTACTTTGTTTTGAATGTGAATTGTTGTATGCACTGCATGTGTCCAAAAAATATCTGTCAATTTGGAATCCATTAGCATTGTTCGAGCCATTTCCTGTAATGTCATGTTCTTTCTTTCAACAACTACATGTTGTTGAGGTGTACTAGCAACAAAGAATTGCCTTTTTATTCCATGTTTGTTGCAGTAGTCCATAAATTCCTTTGAAGTGAACTCTCCTACATTATCAGATCTCAAAAATTTGATTTTTGAATCAATTTGATTTTCAACCATTTCCTTGTAGACCTTGAAGTTTTCAAAAGCTTCTGACTTATTCCTGAGAAAGAAAACTGCAGTCATTCTTGTATAATCATCAACTAATAACATAAAGTATTTCTCNCTTGTACTTGAGTAACCAACAAGTACTCCTTTGTCCACATGAGAGTCAAACTTTCCCATTCTTCCATCTTCTCTTTTGATGTAGCATTTTCTTCCAAATACTCTGAAGTGCTTCACATTTGTTGGTCTTCCTTTCCATAGCTCGTAGGGATTTTTGTCAGTGTTTTTTTTAGCATTACTTTGTTTTGAATGTGAATTGTTGTATGCACTGCATGTGTCCAAAAAATATCTGTCAATTTGGAATCCATTAGCATTGTTCGAGCCATTTCCTGTAATGTCATGTTCTTTCTTTCAACAACTACATGTTGTTGAGGTGTACTAGCAACAAAGAATTGCCTTTTTATTCCATGTTTGTTGCAGTAGTCCATAAATTCCTTTGAAGTGAACTCTCCTACATTATCAGATCTCAAAAATTTGATTTTTGAATCAATTTGATTTTCAACCATTTCCTTGTAGACCTTGAAGTTTTCAAAAGCTTCTGACTTATTCCTGAGAAAGAAAACTGCAGTCATTCTTGTATAATCATCAACTAATAACATAAAGTATTTCTCACCTTTTAAACCCTTCGTTGTAGTTGGTCCAACTAGATCAGTATGCACAATTTCCAGTGGTCTTGTCATTGATTATTCCTTTGATTTGAACCTGGTCTTTGTTTTCTTTCCTTGTTGACAATTCTTGCATAAAGTGTTGGTTGGTTTCATGATCTGGGGAATTTCTCTAACAACTTCCTTTATGCTGAATTTGACAAGGTTTTCAAAGTGTATGTGACCCATTCTTCTGTTCCATATCCATCCTTCATCTTCCTTTCCTAGGCAACACTTTTCATTTCCAATTTCACTTAATACATATATGTTGCTTGAAGTTATTGTAGTTGTTGCAATCAATTTTCCTGAACCTTCTTTTCTTATCGTACACTTCTGTGAATCAAAAGTAATTTTATGACCTTGGTCACACATTTGACTTACACTTATAAGATTATGTTTCATATCTTCTACTAGTAGAACATTTTCTGCCTTGGTATTCTTGTTTCCAATTCTGACTGTGCATTTTCCAATGATTTTAGCTGAATCATCCATAACTGATCCATCTCTTTCCTTTCTTAATGTAAGAAACCTATATTTATCACCTATCACGTGTTTTGAACAACCATTGTCAACATACCAACCATGTTTCTTCTGCATTCTTCATTTCTATACTGATTCTGCTTTCTTATCCATGTCCTCTTCTGAGGTTCTTGTCTGTGTTTGCTGTTGTTATGTTGTGGTTCTCTAGGAGGGACTACCAATATGCAATATTTGGCCATGTGTCCAAAGTTGTTACACTTGTAGCATTCCACTTTAGTTCTCAATGATTCAAACCTGTTGTAACTTCTTCTTTGTGTTTCATTAGGCCTTCTTGGATAACCCTTTTGTGTATGACTTTCAAAGTTGTTTATGTTCCTGTTTTTATCTCTGCAATTCACAACTTTATGTACAAAATTATTTCATGCATAACATAAACCAAAAAAGATAGATTGATATCTTGGAGTTGAAGATCTTCTGAAATAAATTACTCTTATGAATCCTTCTTATTCCTAACGCTTATATGTTTCTATCAGTCGTTGATTCTAAAATCTGAATCTTCTCGGTGGAGGAGTGTCCCTGTAATCTTCCTTGTAGGTCTTCCTATCCCGTTTGATTGTTTCTGCATAGATTTTTGGATATTTTTCTTGTTCTCTTGTTTTGGAGCTTGATCCCTTTTCTGTCTGATTGTATCCAAGTCTAGACTTGTCATGATGAGGATTTTGACTGTTGATAATGTCATCCAAAATGTTTGATCTGTTCTGCATATTTTTCTTTTGAAGTACCTTTCTTAATGTGACAATCTCTACTTCCAAATTTCCAATGATCATGTCTCTTTCTTCTAGTTGTTCTTTGAGTGCTTCTTCAATTCTTTTTTCTTATTCTATTTGAACCTTCAAATTCATGATCAATTGTTCTAGTTCCCGAGTGTCTTCTTTCTTGTCTAGTTTTTCTTATAGCTTCTTGTTTTTCTTCTTTTCTCTGCTTATAAGTTCTATGGCACACAACAATTCTTCTCGGTAGTCAACTTCTGCCTCTTCACATTCTTCTTCGGTGTCTTTTTTATCAGAGTCTTCTACTTCCATGAATATAACTCTTTATGTATCACTGTCACTAACTTCATCTTCATCTGATGAGGAGATGTCTTCTTTGGTGCATAAGCTTTTCTTGAAAGATTTCTTTGTGGTTATTTTTCCTTTATATGTTTGTTTTCTATTTGAGTAATCTTCATCATTCCTCTTATTTTTCTTATGAGGACATTTGTTAGAAAAATGACCAATACCATCACAATTAAAAAAAATCAATGGAAACTTACCTTTATATCCGTCGTTGGTTCCCTTGTTCAATCTTCTGACAAAGTTGGCCATTTCTTCATCATCTTCTGAGATGTCACTAATGCTGCTATGTTCTTTTTCCCTTTCCTTTTCCTTTTTCTTTGACCTTTTGGGTGCTTTGAAAGTTGCTTCTTTTATATCTGGATTTTCCTGTTCATTTCTCATTTCATATGGCATGAAGATTCCATGTAGTTCGTCCATGCTTATTGAGTATAGATCTACTCTTTCTTCTAGTGCCGATATCTTAGGATCAAATCTCATAGGGAGATATCTTAGTACCTTTTGAACAATTACAGATTATTTAATTTCTTCTCCCAATCCTATGATTGCATTTGTTGTTTCATCGAATCATAAGAGGTAAGCTGCAATATTCCCATGTTACTTCATCTTTTTTTGTTCAAACCGACCTGTGTAAGTTTGAATCTTTGCTGCTTTGAATTTTGAATATCCTTCATAAATATTTTGAAGCTTGTCCCAAATCTCTTTAATGGATTTACAATGTATAACTTTGGTGTAAACTGATTCACAAAGACCATTCAGAAGTGCATTTGTGGCTTTGGAATTATTTTTCCCGAGTTTTATTTCTCTTTCATTTGTCGACGAAATTGTTGGTTCTTTGTATCCATCTACAACTGATTGTCAAATTTCAAATCCATGTGCCTGTATATATGTTTTCATCCTTCTACTCAAAACTGCATAATTTTGTCCATCAAACTTTGGTATTCCATTTTTATACATGTTGTTTCTCTCCATGATCTACCTTTTAGTGGTTAAACTAATTTCTGAAGGAACCTGCCCTGATACCAATTGTTGGATTACTGAAAGGGGGGGTGAATTAGTAATAGAGAAATTTAATCCTTTTAAACCATATAAAGAAAGTGTTATATCAATGTAGCATTATCATCCAATAATTGTAGAGTTAATAAACAATGAAAAAATGAGCAATCACACACATAAGTACACCAATTCTTTTACGTGGAAACACAAAGAGAGATAAAACCACACAATGTTTTTTCTTATATATCTTTAAGAATTACATTCATTGGAAGCACCAACTTCCTTTGTTTTATAGCTGCAACTGGAAGGAGGCTCCAACCCCCTAGTTTCTTAGGCTACAACTGGAGGGAAGCTCCAACCCCCTAGTTTCTCAGGCTACAACCCAAGGGAAGCTCCAACTCCCCAATTATCTAGATACAACCATAAGGAGGCTACAACCCCTTATGTTCTCCTACTGCAACCAGAAGGTAGCTACAACCACCTGTCCTTGCCCCATCTAACTTCCCTGACAGAGAAATAGAATGATGCAACCACTGTCACACTATCACTGTGAGATATACCACTGACACTAACTGATTTTTGTTATGGGATAAATTAGTAGCTGCGGACACTAACTGATCTTCCTAGATCCACCTACATCTAGAACAAAACACACCAAAACATGATTCTTTCCTTAAGTTTTAGATATTGAATTTACTAACTAAAGAGGGATGGGTGACATACCATTTAAATGCCACTTCCTCCCACCATTGCCATCCTAGCTTCGTTCCAATGCTCATACAATGATGAACCTGCAAAAGAACGCAACCAACCAAAGTGATAGTAATAGCATAAACTCAATATAAACCTATGTATGTGATCAAGGAATCATACAATAAAACACAACAAGCTTTAT
>SNQJ01S0049085.1:83620-103280 GCA_010110895.2 Picea sitchensis | reverse complement strand
AGGAAATAATCATATTACTGTATCATATTAAATGTGAAAGAGAGATTACAACTGTGTCCTTGATGTCGTAAGGTCCCTTCCAACTGTCCTTCATTACCTACACACTTCCATTCCAAGAATTCTGAGAGCACAGATCTAATAATATTCACAATCTATCTTGACAAAGGCAAAACTCAAAGACACTCCAACCAAGCTAATAATTCCAAGCCAAATCCAACTTAGCCCTTCTCCATGAGAGCTCCTCTCCTTTTATAAGAGGATAAGGTGAGGAGGTTAGGATGATCCCACTAAATCATGAAAGTGAGTAAGATCCAAACCATTCGGATGCCACCTCACCATGGAAGTTTCTCCTTCTATAAGATTCGAGAAAACACTCTTTTTTCCCACGTGTAAGCATTCTTGCATCCTGCCTATAGAGCAGACTGCGAACTCCTCATGACCTATATATGATGCAGCTTATGAGAATCAGGCATTCTCGCACCCTAGCTATAATGCAGCCTACAAACTTCCTTTTTATAGGGTTTTTACAAAGGAAAATGCAACTTCTTTTCTTAGGAAAAGTTCTTCTCCCTTCCTTTTTCAGGAACTCAGGCCACTGACCCCTCTGAAGGCAACAGATAGATTTACATCATTAACGGTCATCAGGATGATGAAAATAATGTGTAACAGAGAGCCCCCCAAAGTATGAAGTTAGAACATAGTGATAGATGAAATACTTTGTCGAGTGTGTGTAAGGAACAAGGAACAGTCGGTCGAAAACCTGCCAACAAACAAGGAAATACAGTACAATAATATATCATCATTGAGGTAGGCATTCCCATACTCATAATACAAATGACTCAGAGCATAAATTCCAACATGCGAAGATCCATGTCAAGTAAGACAGGTCACGACCACCAAACATACAATGTGGATCCATGCCAATATGACTCAAATCTGAACATAGCCGCCAAAAATACACTGTGGATCTATGCAGTAGTACAAACTGAATATACTCCAATGCAACCTGAATCTGTTAGAAACGATTCAGGGTCTTCATCACTATCACTCTATAGTACAAATCTAACCATGTGAATACATGTGCTATAGTCAAACATGGTAGAAACCACTTGATTATCAGTCATTTGTGTATATTGTTAACAAGTGTGAGGGAAATCACCATTAATGTCAATGACTCCCAAGATACACTAGTACTATCCAATGAATGTGAATTAATGAGCTGAAGTCGAACACTCAAAGGAATCTCCTGATCAGGGTCAATAATGAAAATCCACTGTCAAAAGCGAGGAAACCTGCCATTGAGGCATGCAAGTTCCAAGGTAACAATTGGTTTCTAAGTCTAATTCCTGGATAATGAGTTGAATTCGATAGGAAAAGACTCGTCACAAGAGGTCCTTAATGTATCCCTCATCAATGACACGAAACAAGTAACAAGATTTGATGTAGATCAGAGTAACAAGTAGTTCAGGACTAACTCAGGGATGACCAACACAATAGAAGGCTTTAAGGACTGCAGAAATGGCCGACGCAATAGAAGGCTTTTCAGGTTGAATTTCATTTTGAACATATTGATGAATACAGGTTTAGACATATTTCTTTCCCAATTTTTTCCCCCACCATTTCTGGCGAGTACCTCTTTATTTTTATGCAAGCTTGAGGAGGATAACATATGCTTGTCAATTTAAGCTCATCCTTCAGACGAGTCCCTCAGAGTATGTTTAACGAACCCTAGGAAGGAGTGGTTTGGTCCCATATAGGCCTTTCAATGTTTGTTTTATGAGTCCAAAGAAACAAAACTCAGGGGTTTTTCATGTTTATAGAGTCTAAAAATCACTTAAAGAGAACTCTCTCAGTTCCTTTTTCATAAAGTAGTCTGATGAGACCAAAAAAGAGATAAACTATGACTCAACATACATTTTCTTCAAATACTTTAAGGAGCGTGAAAAGAACAAGGTCGCTCGACAATCTTTTCATGTTTAGAGAGTCTTAAAAGAGCTTAAAGGGAACTCCAGGGGGTTCCTTTTTCGTATAACCTTTACGAGTTCGAAAAAGTGATAAAAGTATACTCGGTTACATTATCACATATTTACGAGCACAAGAAAGAACAAAGACTAAGCTCGGTAACTTATTCTCATGTATTTACGAGCATGAGAAAGAACAAAGACTAATCTCGGGATTATTTTCATTTTTACACAATATTTAAAACAAAACAAAACTATGCTTGGACCTGGTTTCATTTTTACACAAGCTTGAACCAGAGGAAACTATGCTTGGACTTGGTTTCAGTTTTACACAAGCTTGAACTAGAGGAAAATATGCTTGGACTTGGTTTCAGTTTTACACAAGCTCGAACCATAGAAAACTATGCTTGGACTTCCCAACGCATAACACATGGATGGTTGGTAATTAGCCCCCATCTTAAGAAACTAGCGGCTCTTTCCCCAGTATGGTCGCCAATTTTGTTATCAGACAAATCGGTAGGTGCAGACACTAACAGATCTCCCTAGATTCACCTAGATCTAGAACAAAACAGGACAGGACATGACTCTTTCCCTAAGTTGTAGTCATTGAATCTACTAAAGAGAAGGGATAAGTGACATACCTTGATATCGCTTCCTTAGGTATATGTTGTTCTTGCTTCGCTCCGGTGCTCTTGTGATGTCAAGTCCAAGACAACACAAACCAACGAAAGTGAAGATAGAAAAATATATTCAATGTCAACTTATGCATATGATCAAAGAGTTATGTTATAAAATAAGAGTGATTTTATGGGAAAGGGACATGTCGCTGTATTATATTAAATGAAAGTAGAAGATACAACCTAATCGCCTTGATGTCGCAAGCTTCCTTTCAGTGACCCTTGGTTCAAACACACACACTTTCTCTGCACTAGCATGAAGAAGGTTTGATTCCTCTTGATAGACCAAATAGAGTATGCAAGCTTCTGTCCAAGTAGGGTTCTTCACACAATTCTTTCACCAATTCTTCATTCAATCTTGCTTAACCTTTTCTATGAGAAACATTCCAATATATAGGAGAGGGAGAGATGGTTAAATGGATGAGGATGATCCCACCAAATCTGAGAAGTTAGTAGAATGACAACCATGCGAATTCCAACTCATTTTCTAGAAGATTCCCTTCTAGAACCTTCATGACCTCTTCTCCTTTCCAAGCTTAAAAACAGGTTTTCACGTTATCTATGGAGAAGACTGCGAATAGTTCACACCCTAAGTGTGGGTGGCCTGAGAGAATGAAGGATTCTCTCACCCTATACCATAGGAAGCATGCGAACTCATCTCAAAAATATGTTTTTGGAAGAAGACAGGAGCCACTTTTCTCAGGCAAAAAGTCCTTGTTGGGAGCCTGGATACATCACTGTTGAGACATCACCAGAGTGACCAAAATCATGTGTAACAGAATGCCCCCCAAAGTAAGAGGTCAGAATCTGTGACAGCCGAAATACTTTGTAAACTGTGTGTGTGTGTCAGAAACCAAGAGCACACCTAATCCAAAGGATGGGATTACATCAACAAGCATATGTTATCCTCCTCAAGCTTTCATAAAAATAAAGAGGTACTTGCCAGAAATGGTGGGGGAAATTTTGGGAAAGGGATGTGTTTTCGTATTCATATTAATGGTTGTAAGCGTCGCTATTAAACATGAAACCCCCTATTTATCATTTGAATCCAAGTTGGGAAATCCATTTGTCTCTTGTTCGACTTGTTGTGAGGTCGTATCTTGGGGCGTCTTTGAGTCAGTGTTGCCAAGTCCTTGGTCGTGTCGTGCATAGGTTCAAGAGAAGTTCACACGAGCCCTCTATTGAGTCAGCCATATGTAGTTGTCCATTCTTACTATGCTGGCCTTCCCTGTGTCTGTTTCAACCTGTATTCATACTCTGTTTCACCCTCAAAATCTTTTATTTTCGTGTCTGTAGCTTAAGTTATTCTCCCTTCATTGTTCAGGAACTCAAGCCACTGACCCTTCCTCATCATTGACGGTCATAGGGATGACAAAAATAATGTGTAATAGAGAGCCCCCCAAAGTATGAAGTTAGAATAGAGTGATAGCTGAAATACTTTGTCGAGTGTGTGTAGGGAACAAGGAACAGTCAGTCGGAAACCTGCCAACAAACAAGGAAATACAGTACAATAATACATCATCACTGAGGTAGGCATTCTCATACTTAGAATACAAATGACTCAGAGCATAAATGTCGACACGAAAAGATACATGTCAAGTAAGACAAGGGCATGGCCACTAAAAATACACCCTGGATCCATGCCATTATGAATCAAATCTGAACATAGCCACCAAAAATACATTGTGGATCTATGTGTTGAAGTTTCAAATTTGAACATAGCCACCAGACATACAATGTGGATCTATGCAACAATACACTGAATATACTCCAACAAAACCTGGATCTGTCAGAAAATATCTAGGGTCTTCATCTCCGCCACTCTATAGTATGAATCTAACCATGTGAATACATGTGCTGAAGTCGAACATGGTAGAAATCACTTGATTACCAATCATTAGTGTATACCGTTAACAAGTGTGAGGGAAATCACCATTAATGTCAATGAATCTCAAGGTACACTAGTACAATCCAACGAATGTGAATAAATGAGCTGAAGTCAAACACTCAGCGGAATCTCTCGATCAGGGGTCAGTAATGAAAACCCACTGTCAAAAGTGAGGAAACATGCCATTGAGGCATGCAAGTTCCAAGGTACCAATTAGTTTCTAAGTTTAATTCCTAGATAATGAGTTGAAGTTGATAGGAAAAGACTTGTCACAGGAGGGCCTTAATGTATCCCACATCAATGACTTGAAACAAGTAACAATATTTTATGTAGGTCAGAGTAACAAGTGATTCAGGACTGACTCGGGGATGGTCGATGCAATAGAAGGCTTAAAGAATACAGAAATGGATGATGCAACAGAAGGCTTTTCGGGTTGAACTTCATTTTGAACATATTGACAACACAAAAATTTTCTTGGAAACACTGACTCAACAACAAGGATCACAGACCAATTTGTAATCTTATAAAGGAGTATGATCAAGAGACAAGTGGATTTTCTAACCTAGACACAAGGCGAGTGAAAGGGTGTCATGTTCAAAAGAGACTCTTCTATGGAACACAGGTCTAGACATATTTCTTTCCATATTGTTTCCCCCACACACACTTGCTCTGCACTAGCATGAAGAAGGTTTGATTCCTCTTGATAGAACAAATAGAGTCTCCAAGATTCTGTCCAAGCAAGATTGAATGAATAATTGGTGAAAGAATTGTGTGAAAGATTTATCCCATTTTTGTTATGGGATAAATCGGTAGGTGCGGGCACTAACTGATCTCCCTAGATCCACCTAGATCTAGAACAAAACACACCATAACATGACGCTTTCCTTAAGTTTTAGATATTGAATTTAGTAACTAAAGAGGGATGGGTGACATACCATTTAAATGTCGCTTCCTCCCGCCATTGCCATCCTATCTCCATTCCAACGCTCATACAATGATGAATCTGCAAAAGAACGCAACCAACCAAAGTGATAGTAATAACATAAACTCAATATAAACCTATGTATGTGATCAAAGAATCATACAATAAAACACAACAAGATTTATAGGAAAGTGTTAGCGTCAGAAATCACCCCTGGATTGCAGCAGAAGCAGAGCCCGACACCCATCAGTTTATGTCATGATTTGTTTAATGGGGCGATCAAATGGAGGTTAACTCAAAACGATGTGGTTCTAACTTCGAAACTAGACCAGGCATGCATGGGCAAGTGAGGTCTTAGATAAATTCAGACAGTGAGTTGTAGTAAGGGTGAGTAGGGGGAAGACTTATATCAGAGAGATGCTAAGGTCTGTAGTAAACATCATGTTCCTAACAGACCGTGGAAGAAGACATCTAAACACAAGATCTTCTTATGCTCAAACACAGAAAACCAGAGAAAAAAATAGTGCCACAATAAATCCTTTATCACAACATAATTTCCATAATTTGTGTGAATCAGTCGGTCACGAACTCTCTTAGCATAAGATGAAAACCAACTGGAGTGAGGAGACTGTCTATCATTAAACAAGAAATCTTACATGTAAATACATAACCAGAGAACTAGAGTCTGTGCTAAAACTTTACAATTGGGACCTCAGCTCTACCATCGATACTTACAAAATACAAAGCCTGAGTCTATATACTCAGGAAAATTCACCTCACAGAGGCGTGTCCAGTCACCCAAAGCTTGGCATCCCTTCAGTCAAACTCGTACTGATATCTTTCTTTAAGCGCCATCTTAACTATGCATGGCTCCTGTAAGGAAGGTAGCTGGGCCATTAAGTGTTGGGCTGGCGTGCGCAGACTTCTCTATCGAGTCGAGGACTTCGGCATGGTTTCTTTGAGAAGATCGATACATAGGACCTCTTTGAGCAGACGGCTTGATAGACCCTCCATTCCGCTCACTTAATGAATGAATGTAGGTTTCAACCACCCGCTCCTTCCTTCATTTACTTCAATGCTAGAAACCGTATTGAGATCAGGTCCGATGGCTCCCTGAGATCGCAATGATCCCCTCTATAACTGAACTCGGCGCCTTTGGCCTTCTTTACGTAGCTCCTATCTGTCTCCAGGTGACCATGGACTATGACCACGTGCTTATTCCCAAGGCGCTTTCAGCGTTCGCGAATATGAAGGGGCTGATATTTGCTGATCGAAGTCACGATGAGCGATTCACCGAGACAGCTTAATCTGGCACCACACATCCCTCTAGATCCAATGGATCTTAACTCTCCCGACGATAATGTGGGCCCGGGTCCAGGACTCTCCCGACACCTCGCGCATCGGAATACAACAGAGTTGTTCTTTGCGCCTTGGAGTCGCGATAGGAAAAACACCGAGATGGCTCAGTTTTCCGCCAGGTGTCCCCTTTGGATGGACGGCTGAAAGTGTTTCATGATGATGCGGGCCCCAGTTTTGGCACTTTCAGTGCTGTCGGGGTTCAGGGTTTCGTGATGTTCAAAGACATAAAACTTTCACCCCATGAACTCACGAATGTTGAAATGCCGACGCGACCAGATCTCGTGCCACGTGTCCTTTGGGATGAACGACTGTCATCCATTTATGAACATGCTATGGGTGCTATCCATTGCACTAACCTCGATCCATCTTTTCTAATCACGATTTCCTGCCCACCGCTGATCTGATACTTTGGATACATCCTAGACGTTGAAATTGGGGCGCTCGCTCGCTTGATTTGGGCCCGGAATGGATTTCTTCTGCGCGCTGCGCTTGGGGCGCTCATCGCGCCCCTTGTAGGCCTGATCACTTTTGTGCTTCGGAAAAGAAATGTTACTAACATTAGGATCCATGGGGGATAGAGTTGTCCCTGTGATGCTCTAAGGACTCATTTTGTAGTTCCAGTGCCTTGCTGTTGGGCTATGGGGTCATTATTGAGCCGAAAAACAAGAATGAAAATGAACAAATAAATAGAAGGACAATATTTACAAATAAAAGAGCCATTTATGGCTCACACAAAACATTTTTTAAGGAAATACCCATTTAGTGGGTTGCTGAAAACTTCTTCACCCTCCAAACCCTGCAGCCGATATGTGTTATTTGAGAAAACTTCAGAGATTTTGAAAGGCCTGATCCACAAGGCTTCAAATTTACCATGTTTTCCCTTGTCTTGTTTAGGAGCATCCCATTTCATTAACAGGTCTCCTTCCCGGAACTCCTCCTTCTTGGATTTTTTATCAAAAACCTGCTTGATCCTTTGTTGGTGGTTCTGAACTCTGATCATTACCTGTTCTCTGGCCTGCTGGACTTCTACCAGCTGATGAATTCTTTGGATCATATCATTGGGATCCTCTTGATAATCCTGGAAGAATTTTTCTACGGGAATGGCCAGCTGAGAAGGAAAGACAGCTTATGTTCCGTAAACTAACTGGAAAGGAGAGATGCCTATAGATCTCTTTTTGGTCACTCGATTGGCCCATAGAGCGAACTTCAGCTTCGAATTCCAAGCCTTTTTGTTATCCTCCAACAACCTTTTGATGATCCCTATTAGGATTTTGTTGGAGGACTCTGCTAAACCATTGCCTTGTGGATAATATGGAGTGGAGTGAATCAGCTTGATTCCAAATTGCTCACAGAATTTGACCAATGGTTCATCCTTGAATGAGGTTGCATTATCTGCAACAATCTTTCTCGGGCAACCGAATCTTGTGATGAGGTCTTCCAAGAATCCAATAATTACTTTGTGTGAAGCATTCCTGGTGGGGATGGCTTCGATCCATTTGGTGAAGAAGTCTGTGGGAGTCAGGATCCACCTGTGTTGCCCACTGGAAGTAGGGTGGATTTCTCCGATAAAATCTAGGCCCCATTGCTGGAAGGGTCCTGAAACAACTATAGGCTGTAAAGGCAGAGACTTGAGTTGTTTTTTTCTTGCAAATATTTGACATTTGATACAAGCCCAGACCCTTCTACAGACGTTGGTGAATACGGTGGGCCAGTAGTACCCAGTTCTGAGAATTTTGTGGGCCGTGGTCTTCCAGGAATGGTGCCCCCCGCATAGGCCACTGTGAAATTCAACCATGATTCTTTCAGACTCTTGTGGATCCATGCATTTTAAAAGTACTCCCATGGGGTCTTTCCAGTATAAGATTTGATCAATAAGGCAATATCTGACCGCCTTGAGCTTCAGGGCTCTTTCTTTGTTTCCCGACAGGCCATCTGGAGGTTGCAGCTCCTGTAGGAAGTATATGACATCCTTATACCAAGGACATCGAACTAATGGGGGCTCTCTTTGAGGGTCCATTTCAGACAGCCGGCTTGGTGGAATGTCTGAGCATTCGTTGATGAAATTTATCCCCAAGGCTTGGCAATTGGCTTCAGCCAACAGCTTGGCTAAGACCTGACCTTTGATCAATTTGGTAGGCCTTATTTACAGGTCAAATTCCAGGATCTTGGCTATCCATTTACTCCTCTTCCCATCAATGTAGGGATGTACAAGGATGTCCTTCACAGAGGCTGAAGGAACGTATGCAATCACCTTTGAGTGCAGGACATAGACCCTGAAAGATTTGAGGGATTTTACTAAGGCATAGGCCTGCTTCTCCATGATTTCATATCTAACCTCTGCATCTCTTAATGCCTTGCTGAAGAAGGCAATGGGTTGCTCTCTCCCTTCCTCATTTCTCTGCAACAAGACCGCTGCTACTGCGTCAAAAGAGGCGAAAGAGAAAATTAGGAAATCTTTCGAATAGTCAGGACTGATCAACATTGGTGCCTCAGTCAATGATTTTTTTATTCGGACAAAAGATTCCTTGTGTTCAGCGGTCCATTTCACTACATTTCCCTTCTTGAGCATGGATGTGATGTGTTTCACCAACTCAGCGAAATTCGAGACGAATCTCCTCAGAAAATTAATCTTCCCCCAAAAGGCCTGAACTTCCTTCTTCGACCTGGGAAGCGACAGGGTCCGAATTGCCTCCACTCTGCTAGGATCAATCCTCACTCCTTCTGCTGATACTATATGGCCTAATAGCTTCCCCTCCTCCATAGAGAACAAAGATTTCTTGGGGTTCAGGGAAAGGCCGAATCTTCGACATTTTGAGAAGTCTTTCTCTAGGTGACAGCAGTGCTCTTTGTCAAACCTCGAGAAGACTGTGATGTCATCCAGATAGATCACCACGAACTGATCCTTTTCTCCAATAAAGGCTATGTCCATGGCTCACTGAAATGTGTCTCCTGCATTCATTAACCCAAAAGAGATTTTGGCGTACATGAATGTGCCCCAAGGAGTGGTAAAGGCCATCTTTTCTCTGTCTTCAGGCATGACCGATATCTGATTATAGCCAGAAAAATCGTTGATCATGGAAATCCTAGATGCACCGGTTACCTTATGTAATATGTGCTTCATGTTGGGTAGGGGATAATTGTCTTTCTTTGAGCTCCTGTTCAGGTTCCTGAAGTCAACACAAAGCCTGATTTCTCCACTTTTCTTCCTTACCGGAACTAAATTGGCCACCCATTCGGAATATCTCAGGGGGACGATGATCTGAGCCTCCAACAACTTCTTTACTTCTTTCTCCATGACAGGCAGCAACATGGGATTTATCTATCTTAGCTTCTGCCTAAATGTCTTAGCCTCTTCCTTCAGTGGGATCTTGTGTTCAATGACAGACATGTCATATGTCTCGAGGACTTCGTAAGTCCATGCGATCACATCAACAAATTCTTTCAGCAACTCAGCATATTCGGCCCTCTGCTCTGTGGTCAAACTACTTGACAGCTTGACAAACTTAGGCCCCTTCGGTGTGCCAATGTTGCACTCGGCTGTGTCATCCCCTTCACCTGAAACTCTACCCTTTACTGCCACGCCATTCCCATCGAACAATCTTTCTAAAGGAATAAGTCCCCTCGGAATGTGATTGCTAGGTAGCTGAATAATCTGGTGGTTAGCAATTTTATTTAAAAACACCTTGGGGTGAGGGTTTTCTTCTGTATCAGGATCCTGATCAATGTGCAACGCAGAAAATTCATCAACAGATTGGAGAAATTTCTCGATTTCCAGATCATCTTCGAATACCTTCCAATGCTTGACATTGTCCGGTACAGAGGGCCTATATTTTATTTCAACATCAGAGTTGACCATAGGCAGCAGAGGAACTTTGAGCAAACTGGCTGAGACAGCTAAAGAATCGGCCACAACATTATCCTCCCGTGGAATAAAAGAGATGTTGAAGGCTGAGAAGAAATTGTCGATTAGGTCCCATGCTTCATTCCTGTAATTCCTGAGTTGAGGGTGCTTAGCCTGATAAGCGCTTCTGATCTGTTGGACCACCAACTCTGCATCTCCGAACACTTCTATCTCCTCAATTCCCATTTCCCTTGCAGCTCTTAATCCTAGAACAAGGGCTTCATACTCTGCCACATTGTTGGTGGTTTCAAATTCTAATTTGTATGACAGAGATACAGTTTCCTGGGCAGGTGACACAAAAAACACCCCAGCACCAGCGCCTTCCTTGGAACAGGCTCCATCAAAAAACATTTTCCAAATGGGGGTGATGGAAGGAGGAAGTTCACGAGGAGAGGTGGGTTGCTTTCTGAGTTCAAGAGGAGGCTCGAGAGCATGGGTGAGTTGCAGTAAACTGGAACCTAAATCAGTGTCCAAGGAGAAGATGGGATGGTTGGTAGGATTGGCTTCATCACTGATTATATAGGCCAGTTGAGCTTCCCTATATAGCCTCCTATGTTCTCCTCCGAACACTGGGATAGTAGCATATGTGAGGTCCATCTGCAAGGTTCCCCCCAGTATTTTTATCCAATATCATGATAACAACATACCGAACTTGGGGGGGACATCAGCCACTACAATATCCCTGACCACACTTTTCATGGGAAACTGAAACAAGGTCACGACCAGGTCTTTGATAACCCTGAGACATTGAACTTTCCTAGAGTCAAAGGAATAAAGGTCATGATAATCTCGGGTGACTTCCAACCCTAATTCTTCCATGACAGTTTTAGGCATGAGGTTATGAGAAGCCCCTGAATCCATCAAGCAGTTCTGCAGTACCTTGTCATGTATGTTCAAGGAAGTGTAGAAAGGAGGGGATGAGTCATTCCTATCTTCTACCATAGGACCTAGGATAACTGCAGGATTTTCATCTTGTATATTAATGGAGTCTGTGGGAAGGAATGAGGTCTCAGACTGTAAAAGCTCAGAGAAGCATTTCTTGAACCCTTCTTGTTTAATCAACTCGGTTAGGGGCATGGGAATTCTGATATTTTGAATTTCATGCTCAAAATTAAAAGAAGATGTAAGCTTAGGGATTTCTCTTATTTCAGGAACATGACTTTGAACTATGGGAGAGAGGGGCCGGGGCTTATTACCTCTGTGACCATCCGCTACTTCATTGGCAGGCCTCTCTGTTCTAGTGGACTGCTCAGGGACCTCAGGTGCTACTGTCTTCTTCTTGGAACGCAGATCATACCTGCCTGGGCCGCCACTAGTCTTGTCTCCCTTGCTCAGTTCATTTAGATGACTGTCCATGAGAGACTCCTCATATGCAGATTGAGTGAGATGAGGAAAAGGAGGAGTGTCTCCGAAGCAATGGATTTTAGGATCAATCTCATCTGTTTCCCCTTCTTGCTCCTCAGCCACGAAATTGTTTTGGAAAGGGGCCTGAATTTTCTGATCTTCTCTGTCTCTTCCCCTTTCTCTTTGCAGAGTCGGAGGAGTTATATTGCTTGGCCTTCTAAAACCTCCTTTGTTTTCGGCGTTCTAAGGGCCCTTGTATGCTTGCCTCCCCTCGAATTTCATTCTCTCCATCTCTGCAGACAGAGACTTCACCATTTTGGTCAGTTCATCCACTTGAGGGTGGGGCACCGATGATCCAGAAGTTGAGGTTTCCGACCTTCCCTTTCTTCTATCTGCGTCAACCTTGTTCCTCAGTTTGTCAGCTTCTAATACATTGGATTCCACCTCTATGGCCGCATCTTGCATTTGAGCTAAGGACGTGGCTCTTCTTTCTCTCAATAACAGGCAGAAATCGGGGCCAAACGCACTAGCATAAGAAATTTTGGCTGAGGCTTCTGAGGGTTTTATTTCGGCAGGAATTTTATTATACATCTTATTGAATCTTTTGGAGAAGTCAGAGACAGACTCTCCATCCATCTTCTTCAAAGACCCGAACTCTGTCATGTAATACATGAAATCTTTCCTATCTCCCCACTGCCTCAGGAAAGCACTATCCAGGGCTTCGATCCCAGCAATAGATCTGGGAGCCAATCCTCTAAACCACTTCCTCACCTCGCCATCCAGGCTCTGGACAAAGACTCTCATCCAAACATCTTCGTTTTCAATGTTCAAGTTATCTGCATAGATGTAGAAAGCAACCAGGTTCTCTTTTGCAGTTATGTCCCCTTCCCCAGTGAACTTGGGCATGTATTTCAAGTAATCTCCAGTAGGGAGAGGGTTCATAGGATGGGGTAGGATTAAGGGGGTGTATTTGGCAGTGACTATGGCGTCCATTCTATTCAGAGGGGGATTAGCGCCAGCCATGGGGATATTAGGTGGGGGAGAGCTTGGAGGAGAAGGTGTTCATGAAGGGGCTACTGGGAATGAGTCTCGAAGTGGAGTGGGAAAAAAGAGGGGATTTAAGGAAAAGGCTAACGAGCTCGAGTCAGCAGGAGCTCCTCTTTGTGCGGGAGTGGGGAAATCTTCTGTGGTCCTGGGTCTATGCCACAGTACAGCTTCAGAGGAGAAGGGAGTGACAAGGATTTCTTCCTCCAATCCCAGCTCAGGAGGGGAAAACTCAGCAGGAACACTCCCAAAATTCAGGAAACGGGAAACCTCTGAAGGAGGTCTATTAAGAAACTTGAGGAGACAACGGAGTTCTTACAGAAGGAGATGGCAGATTACCTATTTCGGTGGTGGGAGCTTCTTCTTCAGGGGCCCTTCCTTTTCTGAGAACCACCTTTGGATCAGTTTTAGGCATGGATAGAGGCAGTTGTGGATGAGACCATGTGTGCCTGCCTCTGAAAGCCACAATTAATAGAGAAGGTTCTCCCCAGCAGAGTCATCACAATGGAGTCGCCAGGTGCACAGTAGAAATCTTCAAAGGCTCTGATACCCGATGCACCTTCAGAATCAGAGGCTCAATGTCGTTCAATCCAGGGGAAAATTTTCAACTTTGTCCCCGACAACGGTGCCAGAAATGTTAGCGTCAGAAGTCACCCCTGGATTGCAGTAGGAGCAGAGCCCGACGCCCATCAGTTTATGTCACGATTTGTTTAATGGGGTGATCAATTGGAGGTTAACTCAAAACGATGTGGTTCTAACTTCAAAACTAGACCAGGCATGCATGGGCAAGTGAGGTCTTAGATAACTTCAGACAATGAGTTGTAGTAAGGGTGAGTAGGGGGAAGACTTATATCAGAGAGATGCTAAGGTCTGTATTAAACATCAGGTTCCTAACAAATCGTTGAATAAGACATCTAAACACAAGATCTTTTTATGCTCAAACGCAGAAAACCAGAGAAAACAATAGTGCCACAATAAATCCTTTATCACAACATAATTGCCATAATTCGTGCGAATCAGTCGATCATGAAATCTCTTAGAATAAGATGAAAACCAGCTAGAGTGAGGAGACTGTCTGTCATTAAACAAGAAATCTTACATGTAAATACATAACCAGAGAACTAGAGTCTTTGCTAAAACTTTACAATCGGGAGCTCATCTCTACCATCGATACTTACAAAAAAAAAAGCCTGAGTCTATATACTCAGGAAAATTCACCTCACAGAGGCGTGTCCAGTCACCCAAAGCTTGGTGTCCCTTCATTCAAACTCGTACTGATATCTTTCTTTAAGAACCATCTTAACTATGCATGGCTCCTGTAAGGAAGGTAGCTGGGCCATTAAGTGTTGGGCTGGCGTGCGGAGACTTCTCTATCGAGTTGAGGACTTCGGCATGGTTTCTTTGAGAAGATTGATACACATGACCTCTTTGATAAGAAGACTTTCCAGACCCTCCATTCCCCTCACTTAATGAATGAAAGGAGGTTTCAACCACCCGCTCCTTCCTTCATTTACTTCAATGCTAGAAACTGTATCGAGATCGGGTCCGATGGCGCCCTAAGATCGCAATGATCCCCTCTGTAACTGAACTCAGTGCCTTTGGCCTTCTTTATGTAGCTCCTACCTGTCTCCAAGTGACCATGGACTGTGATCACATGCTTATTCCCAAGGCGCTTTCGGCGTTCGCGAATATGAAGGGGCTGATCTTTGCTGATCGAAGTCGCGAGGAGCGATTCATCGAGACGGCTTAATCTGGCACCACGCATCCCTCTAGATCTAACGACTCTTAACTCTCCCGACGATAATGTGGGCCTGGGTCAGGGACTCTCCCGGCACCTCAAGCATCGTAATACAATGGAGTTTTTCTTTGCGCCTTGGAGTCGCGATAGGCGAAACGCCAAGATGGCTCAGTTTGCCGTCAGGTGTCCCCTTCGGATGGACGGCTGAAAGTGTTTCGTGATGCTGCGGGCCCCAGTTTCAGCGCTTTCAGTGCTGTCGGGGTTCGGGGTTTCACGATGTTCAAAGACATAAAAATTTCACCCCACGAACTCCCGAATGTCGAAATTCCGACGCGACCAGATCTCGTGCCACATGTCCTTTGGGATGAACAACTGTCATCCATTTATGAACATGCTATGGGTGCTATCCATTGCGCTAACCTCGGCGCAGCTTTCCTAATCGTGATTTCCCACCCACCACTGATCTGATCCTTTGGATACATCCTGGATGTTGAAATTGGGGCGCCCGCTCGCTTGATTTGGGCCCGGAATGGATTTCTTCTGCGCGTTGCGCTTGAGGCGCTCATCGCGCCCCTTGTAGGCCTAATCTCTTTTGTGCTTCAGACAAGAAATGTTACTAACAGAAAGAATCATATTACTGTATCATATTAAATGTGAAAGAGAGATTACAACCATGGCATTGATGTCATAAGGTCCCTTCCAACCGTCCTTCGTTCTCTACACACTTCCATTCTAAGAATTCCAAGAGCACAGATCTGATAATATTCACAATCTATCTTGACAAAGGCAAAAATCAAAGACACTCTAACCAAGCTAATAATTCGAAGCCAAATCCAACTTAGCCCTTCTCCATGAGAGATCCTCTCCTTTTATAAGGTGAAGAGGATAAGGTGAGGAGGTTAGGATGATCCCACTAAATCATGAAAGAGATTAAGATCCAAACCATTCGGATGCCACCTCACCATGGAAGTTTCTCTTTCTAGAAGATTCGAGAAAACGCTCTGTTTTCCCACGTGTAAGAATTCTCGCACCCTGACTATAGAGCAGATTGAAAACTCCTTGCGACCTAGCTATGATGAAATCTACATGAATCAGGCATTCTCTCACCCTAGCTATAATGTAGCCTGCGAACTTCCCTTTTTATAGGGTTTTTACAAAGGAAAATGCAACTTCTTTTCTTAGAAAAAGTTCTTCTCCCTTATTTCTTCAGGAACTCAGGCCACTGACCCCTCTGAAGACTACAGATAGGTTTACATCATTAACGGTCATAGGGATGATGGAAATAATGTGTAACAGAGGCTTGCATAAAAATGAAAACAATCTTGAGCTTAGTCTTTGTTCTTTCTCATGCTCATGAATACATGAGAATAAGTTACTGATCTTAGTCTTTGTTCTTTCTTGTGCTCATAAATACGTGAGAATGTAACCAAGTATATTTTTATCACTTTTTTCAGACTCGTAAAGGTTATATGAAAAAGCAACCCACTGGAGTTCCCTTTAAGCTCTTTTCAGACTCTGTAAACATGAAAATATTGCCGAGTGACCTTGTTCTTTTCACGCTCATTAAAGTATTTGAAGAAAACATCTCTTGAGCAATAGTTTATCTCTTTTTCAGTCTCATCAGAATACTTTACGAAAATGTAACTAAGAGAGTTGTCTTTAAGTGTCTTTTAGACTCTATAAACATGAAAAACCCCTGAGTTTTCTTTCTTTGTACTCATAAAACAAACATTGAAAGGCCTATATGGGACCAAAACACTCCTTCCTAGGGTTCGTTAAACATATTCCAAGGGACTCATCTGAAGGATGAGCTTAAATTTACAAGCATATGTTATCCTCCTCAAGCTTGCATAAAAATAAAGAGGTACTCACTAGAAATGGCGGGGGAAAAAATTGGAAAAGAAATATGTCTAAACCTGTATTCCATGGAAGAGTCACTTTTGAACATGAAACCCTTTCACTCACCTTTTGTCTAGGTTAGAAAATCCACTTGTCTCCTAATCATACTCCTTTATAAGATTACAAATTGGTCTGTGATCCTTGTTGTTGAGTCAGTGTTTCCAAGACAATTGTCATGTCGTCAATATGTTCAAAATGAAGTTCAACCTGAAAAGCCTTCTATTGCGTCAGCCATTTCTGTAGTCTTTAAGCCTTCTATTGCGTCGGCCATCCCTGAGTCAGTCCCAAATAACTTGTTACTCTGACCTACATCAAATCTTGTTACTTGTTTTGAGTCATTGATGTGGGATACATTAAGGCCCTCCTGTGACGAGTATTTTCCTATCGACTTCAACTCATTATCTAGGAATTATACTTAGAAACTAATTGGTACCTTGGAACTTGCATGCCTCAATGGCGGGTTTCCTCGCTTTCGACTGTGGGTTTTCATTATTGACCCCTGATCAGGAGATTCCGCAGAGTGTTTGACTTCATCTCATTTATTCACATTCGTTGGATTGCACTAGTGTACCTTGGGAGTCATTGACATTAATGGTGATTTCCCTCACACTTGTTAATGGTATACACTAATGACTAGTGATCAAGTGGTTTCTACCATGTTTGACTTCAACACATGTATTCACATGGTTAGATTCATACTATAGAGTGGCGGAGATGAAGACCCTGGATCTTTTCTGACAGATCCAGGTTGCATTGGAGTATATTTAGTGTATTATTGCATAGATCCACATTGTATGTCTGGTGGCTATATTCAAATTTGAAACTTCAACACATAAATCCACAGTGTATTTTTGGTGGCTATGTTTAGATTTGATTCATAATGGCATGGATCCACGGTGTATGTTTGGTGGCCATGCCCTTGTCTTACTTGACATGTATCTTTTCATGTCAGCATTTATGCTCTGAGTCATTTGTATTCTGAGTATGGGAATGCCTACCTCAGTGATGATGTATTATTGTACTGTATTTCCTTGTTTTTTGGCAGGTTTCTGACTGACTGTTCCTTGTTCCCTACACACACTCGACAAAGTATTTCAGCTATCACTTTTTTCTAACTTCATACTTTGGGGGGCTCTCTGTTACACATTATTTTCATCATCCCTATGACCGTTAATGATGTAAACCTATCTGTAGTCTTTAGAGGGGTCAGTGGCCTGAGTTCCTGAAGAAAGAAGGGAGAAGAACTTTTTCTGAGAAAAGAAGTTGCATTTTCCTTTGTAAAAACCCTATAAAAAGGGAAGTTTGTAGGCCGCATTATAGCTAGGGTGTGAGAATGCCTGATTCTCACAGGCTTCATTATAACTAGGTTGCAAGGAGTTCACAGTCTTCTCTATAGGTAGGGTGCGAGAATGCTTACACGTGGGAAAAACGAGCATTTTCTCGAATCTTCTAGAAGGAGAAACTTCCATGGTGAGGTGGCATCCGAATGGTTTGGATCTTACTCACTTTCATGATTTAGTGGGGTCATACTAAGCTCCTCACCTTATTCTCTTCATCTTATAAAAGGAGAGGAGCTCTCATGGAGAAGGGCTAAGTTGCATTTGGCTTGGAATTATTAGCTTGGTTGGAGTGTCGTTGAGTTTTGTCTTTGTCAAGATAGATTGTGAGTAGTATCAGATCTATGCTCTCAGAATTCTTGGAGTGTAAGTGTGTGGGGAATGAAGGACAGTTGGAAGGGACCTTACGACATCAATGCCATGGTTGTAATCTCTCTTTCACATTTAATATGATACAGTAATATGATTCTTTCCTATAAGTCTTGTTGTGTTTTATTGTATGATTCCTTGATCACATACATAGGTTTATATTGAGTTTATGCTGTCGCTATCACTTTGGTTGGTTTGTGTTGTTTTGATCTTGACTGCACAAGAGCACTGGAGCGAAGCGGGAGAAACAAAGACTATAGGAAGCAATCATAAGGTATTTCCATGATTCTTGCCTCTTAGTAAATTCAATATCTAAAACTTAAGGAAAGCGTCATGTTCTGGTGTGTTTTGTTCTAGATCCAGGTGGATCTAGGGAGATCGGTTAGTGTCCGCACCTACAGATTTATCCAATAACAAAATTGGCGACTCCGCTGGGGATCAGATTGTTTCCTAGTTAGTCTAGTTTCCCTTTATTTGATTGCTTGTTTTATGGTCTCTGAGTCTGTGGGAGATCCATAAGACTCTCTGGTTTTGAAAGTTCACTCAAATTTTTTGTCCTTTTTCCAAATTTTGTGTTTACAAACATTCTCGCACTGTACCCTTTAGTGGCCTGTGAGAATCATCTGAGTTCACACCCTACTGTGTAATCCAGTGCGAGGTGTTCGTACCCGACCTGTGTATAGCCTGCGAACTTCACTAATGTTCGCACTGCACCCTGTAGCTAGGCTGCGAACCCATTTGAAATTTGTGTTTGGAATTAGGATATCCTATTTTTTGATGCCCAGTTTTGTTTTGATCAGCTGGATTGAGATTTTGTAGCTTATATTGATCTGTTTACAGTCTGCTTGACATCCTTTGGGTTGCTTTTAGCCACTTTTTCTTTGTTTGGTTTTGAAGGATTAGTCTCTTGCTTTGAGTGTCTTTCAATTACAAAGCGTGTGTTTTCTTTAGAATTGTTTAGGGAAAGATCATATTTCTTCTGAACAGTTCGCTTTAAAAGAAAAAATTTAGTTTGGGTTTCGTTGTTTTAAGAAACTTCATTTTTGCTTTTAGCGGAATTTTTGAAACAAAAAGATTTAATTTCTTTCTTTATATTAGATTGGGGGCATTCTTGCATTTGAAGTAGCGGAATTGCATTGGTGTACAATACCTTTTTCTCATTTTTTAAGAATACTGATATTGATGAGTTTAATAGACTTTGGGACATGTGCATATGGGAAT
>SNQJ01S0049085.1:68319-80767 GCA_010110895.2 Picea sitchensis | reverse complement strand
TTCACTTTATTATTTAAATTACCTTCTAACCATCTTAACCCACTTTCCTTATTTTAGGGCTAACCCACTTCTAACCACTTGTCCACTTAGTAATTTCTCCATTAACTTTATTATTTAAATAATTTCTTCTTTGCAACCACTTTTACTACTTTGAACTTTTGGGGCTTCTTGATGACTCATGAGGGTTCTCCAACTTCACATGGCCATAACTCTCTAACCGTGAGGAGTTATGTGTCATTCCACATACCACCAGAAATGGCATGACATGCACTATCCATATAGAATAGTCTTACCTGAAAATATATCAAAACTCATACAATTATCCATTAAACAAACTTGTGTCCATTACCCAAACCATTGTGCTATCGAAATTTTCTACCAAACTTTCTTTAAGGGTTGACATCAATGACAACCAACCCAATTAATCAACATATAGGGCATTCCATATATAAAAGTTCCTGGAATGAAGAGAATTTAAACATTGGTTATGTAAGTATTCCATTTTTGAAGCATATTGTACCATTTATGTTTATAAAATCTATGCAACTACGACTATAAAACCTATTGAATGATCATATTATTTCACTTTTGTACTAAAGAAATATCCTTTAATATTGAAACTATACAAGAAAGAAAACTAAACTTCAAATTTATGTATGGTTATAGGACAAATTTCCGCTAATCTTCTTGGATTTAGACAACAAAAATTCCCCTCAAAATAGTGGTAAGCAATCTTTAAAATAGGAAAAAACTCTAGAAAAAAATAAGAATGAATCACAAAAACATGGAAAGCATTAAAAAAATGCTAAATATTTCATTTTTTTAATTATATTTAAAATCTTGAAAAGATTTGTTGATGTCAAATAAACACCAGTTTTCACCCTCAAATCCCACTGGAACACACTCATGGAACTCTGGTAGTTCAATACACATGTATTATAAATTGCTTTTATGGTATTTATGTATGGCACTGCATGTCTTATGGTACTTATACTTATTTAATTTTTGGGTGTCTTTGACAATAGGCGAGGGCTTGATAACCAATGTGTACTTTAGTGACTAAAATATTTTTAGTTGTTGTAAGGTCATGTTGGCATAGGGGGCAGACCCAAGGTTCACTCCAAGAGTGCACCAACAAGCCCTAGCTACTGGCCCTTTCGGCAACACCTGCGAAGCAGATGCAGTCTCACCTGAAGCATATATGAGGGGGTTGCAGGACAAAGATGTCTACAACTAGGGAAATATCAAGTGGATCTAGTATAATAACAACACAACATGAATCTATCACTTATCAAGATAGATCTATCCTTCCTATCTATAGATATGATCTAACACAGTAATGCAAATAACAATATAACAATGACAGATATCAAAGCAACAATCACAGACACAACACAAGATAAACGTGGTTCACCCTTTCTCTAGGGCTACGTCCACAGAACTGTGCTTATGATTTATTAAGGTAAAGCATACAGTTCTTGTCTGCACTCTTAGCTAGCGGATCTTCTTCTCTCCCTTTCTCTCCCCTTCCTGCGCACTCAGCTGCAGGAATTGACCTTCACACACAGTTGAAGATATTACAATACCAGAAGGCTCTCTCTCTCTCAACAATTCTCTCTCACGATACAATAATCTCTCACAACAATAGAGCTAGATCAACAACAATATCATACCAATCTGACCCAGGTCCTCTTGACCTTTATGTATACATTACAATACCTCACAGATAGCCTTAGGACAAAACCTAAGTTCCAAAACCCTAAATACCAAAACCCTAGGTCAACTTGATCCGCTTTTTCCGGGCTTCGCCGACCTGTATTTTCTTCCTTCTCACATGGTGCTCCAAAGCATCCAACGATGGATTTCTCTTCTTTCCGAGTTTTCCTCGATCCATCTTCCTTATTGATCTATCATCCTCGATCTCCTTATCCTACGACTTTCTTTTTCTCACTTCACTCCATCTTTTCTGCTCTTTTGCTCACTTCTACCCGGTGACAGTCACTATGTCTCCTACGAAGCTCGCTTTTTACCTTTTCTTCCTTTTTATTTTCTTCCTTCCATAACCAAGGGCCAACAGGCCCACAACACTCACCAGTGACTCATCCCGAGGCACTTCGGATTTGATCCTTCAGTTTTTCTTCGATTTTAGACTGTGCAGTGTAGCCTTTTATTTCTGCTCTATGCCTCCATCCCATCCTTGTAAAGACTGTCTTTTTTGTGTCTGGTACCCAATTTCAGCTACACCTAGTACTTGGACCCTTTTCCTCATGCTTTTACTGAGAGTTTCGAGGAAGATGGTTGTCATAATACAACTTCATCTAACTCTCATTTACCAATCCTTCCTTCCACTCTCTGTTCAATGTCTTCATCTATGCATCTCCTCCTTCGGTACAATAGGAAATCTCATATGGTCTGAGCCAATGTGTTCTGAACTTCCCAAGGTGTTTCAGGAATTTACTGTCATACACCAGTACTAAATCACCTTGTTTGAATGCCTTCTTCTTGGTGTGTCTGTCATGATAGGCCTTCTCTCTTTCCTTCTGAACCTGTTGATGGAATCTTGCAATGAATCTGTCTTCTTCCAGTTCAACCAACTGTGCAAGCCTCTCATGAACAACACCAATATCGTCCATGTCTGTAAATGCAACAATTATTAAGCTTGGCACCAAGTATTCCATCGGGACAACATCTTCAAGACCATAAACCAACTTGAAAGGGGTATGCATTGTTAATTTCTTGTAAGTGGTTCTATAGGCCCATAGTACTGTAGGTACTCTTAAAACCCAGTCATCCCTATTCTCACTGCAAATATTTGTTAATGTTGTCTCCAATATCTTGTTGAATGCTTCAACTATCCCATTTGCTTGTGGATTGTATGGTGTACTCTTCTGATGGTGGACTACAAATTCTTCAGTCAGGGCATCCAAACCTGGTTATTATGTCATCAAATATAAATCACGCAACTGTAGTTGCACTACAGTCCTTGACTGCTCTATCTTCAACCCATCTGGTTAAGTATTCAGTCGTAGTAATGATATACCTTGCTCCTGTGCACTTTCCTGGTGGGTTTATAGGTCCCACGAAGTCAATGCCCCACTTTTAAAATGCTTGTAGGGTCATCTACGGTGCTAATGGAATTTCATCTCTTCGGGATGGTTTTCCAACTCTCTGGCATACATCACAGGCTCTGACATAATCTTTAGAATCTCTATGTAAGGTAGGCCACCAAAGGGAAGCTCGCAAAACCTTCTGCGCAATTGCTTCCCCTACATAATTTCCTCCCGCGATGCCTTCATGAGCTTCTGCGAGGATCAGTGGGCCCTCTGCCTCCATAACACATCTTCTTAGTATCTCATCATGTCCCATCTTGTATAACTGACCAGTTATCAGTGACAATTCTATAGTGCACACCACTAGCTATTTCTTTTGGGGAATTGTATACTCACTAGGTGCCATTCTTATTGACAGGAACTGGACTATGTCTTCAAAGTGGTCATCAATATTTCTAATGGCGAGTAGTTGTGCATTCGATAGTGTATCTTCTAAACTGGTGGGTTCTTCTCCATGTTCCAACCTTGACAAGTGGTTAGGGCACTTGTTCATTCTTCTTGGGTTAACGATGATCTCAAAATCGTGTTCTTGAAACAACAGAATCCATCTGCATATTCACCCCCCCAACACTGGCTTTCTGACTAGGTACTTCAGTGCGAAGTGATCTGTGAACATTTTGAAGTGTCCTCCCAACAAGTAGTGGCGGAATTTTTGCAGCGCATACACCATGGCTAATCCTTCTCTCTCTATAGTGGTGTAATTAATTTCAGCTGTAGATAGCTTCCTACTAGAAAAAGCTAACGGATGGTCGATATCCCCTTCTCCAAGTTGTTCCAGTACTTATCCTAATGCAATAGAAGACGCATCGACATGCACATGAAATTCTTTGCTCCAATATGGAAAAACCAGAATGGGTGGAGTGACCATCTTCTGTTTCAGTGTGTCAAAGCTCTGTCGGCATTCATCTGTCCAACCAAACTGGTAGTCCTTCATCAACATCTTCTCCATCAGTGTTGTAATTTGGGCATAGACTTTAATGAATTTTTTGTAATAGCCAGTATGTCCTAGCTCAGTGTGCAGTTGTTTGACTTAAGTAGGAGGTGGAAAATCAACTATAATTGCAATTTTTTATGGATCAACCAACAATCCCTGCTTGCATACAATATAACCTAATAGTGCTTCAAATGGTGAGAAGAAGATGCACTTCTTCATATTTAAAGAAATTTGACACTGCCTGCATTTATCCAACATTAGCCTTAGACATTCAATATGATTTTTCAACAAACTAAATACATTCCAGTCATCAAAATATGCTTCTAAAAATTTATGCAAAAATTCTTTGAACGCTTCGACCACCACCCTGGAAAAGATGGTTGGGGCATTCTTCAGTCTGAATGGAATTACTGTATATTGGTAGGATCCCCATTCTGTGGCAAGCGTGGTCTTGTGGCAGTCCTCCTTGGAAATCCAGATCTGATGGTATCCTGAAAATCCATCTGTAAAAGAATATACCTATTGGCCTCCCACATTGTCTAATACTTCATCAGTGAATGGTTTAGGGAAAGGGTCATGCAGATAGGCATCGTTCAAATTCCTGAGGTCCATGCATATCTTGATTTCTCATGTCTTCTTGTCTTGTACCACTATAGGGCTGATCCACTCCGACTCTTCGACAGGTTCAATAATCCCTTCTTCCAGCATTTTGTCGAGCTCAATCTTCACTTTTTCCTTATATTTCGGGTTCAATCTGTAGGGTCTTTGCTTGAATGGCTTCACATCTGGTTTCAAAGGTATTCTCATCTCTCCCATAGGTCCTTTGATACCCTTCATATCAGTGAACTTGGTTGGAA
Source organism: Picea sitchensis (assembly GCA_010110895.2). NCBI lineage: Eukaryota > Viridiplantae > Streptophyta > Pinopsida > Pinales > Pinaceae > Picea > Picea sitchensis. The sequence continues at coordinate 75,866 of SNQJ01S0049085.1, read as the reverse complement.
ACAAGTCCTGATATTCGTGCAGCAATTCTGTAATCTTGTCAATGGTAGCAACATCCCAATAGTCTTCGACATTGGCAAGCTTCGATGTCTCCTCTGTTCCAATATTGACCTTTTTTATCTTGATTGGATAACCAATAAATGGTATCTCAACTCGTACTCCTTCCACATCTCTTTGGCCTTCTATTTCAGTGATGTTTACCTTCCTAGGATCATCATTGTTGTCGAAATTGATGTTGTAGCAACTCTGCAATTTTTGGAGAGGCGCAGTCCTTTCGTCCTCTTCTTGTTCCATAGGGAGGCTAGATAACTCTTTGAATACCTTCTATCTCATAATATATAATGCTTGGTCTATTTAAGGATATCCACCTTCAAATAAAAAGGTGGTTACAAAATTCTGAATCATACCTTCCCAATCTGTAGTGACGAGGCCCATCTCCGCTTGAAGGTACCAATTGATAAGGGTCGTGTCCAGTGTGTTAATGAATCTGTGCACCCATTTTTCTTGAGGAATGTCACTCCTGGCCTCTTCACATGTTCACACATTGTCCTTTGGTCAACTTCGACCAGTATACCTTACTTCACAACTTACTCCTTGTGTTGATAACCGTGTTGTCATCAAGGTTCGACATTGTGTCCAGTCTGTGATATTTCTTTTATGCGTCCCACACCATCTTGCTGGTGTAGCTTTCAGGGCCTCATCTATTTCCAACAAGTTCTTTTGTGTTGGTACATTTGTTTCAAAATATGATAGGAAGGTTTCCAAAGGGTTCAACCCATCGAATGTGGGTAAGTTACTCACTATTGTGTCGATCCAACGAGCTTCTCTGGTTAATCTAGCACATCTTCTGGTAGATACTTCATACATCTGGTTCTACCAGTTCTCTAGCACTTCTTATGAATCTGATGAATACACATTCTCACTTTAACAACTCAGATTCCCATCGGTTGTAGGGTTGATGTAATCCTGTTGTCTGGCTATCAGTTTGTAGATGTTTTCTAGTTCGTATGCATGGTCTTCTTCTCTGATGGGATCTGTATATCGTTGAACCTCATCTGGATCTAAGGGTGCAATGACCCTAAGGCCATCTCTTTAAAATTTCATATGTATTTTGTTCAAATCAACAACAGTAGAATTGTTGAAGGCCCAATCAATTCCTAACAATGCATGGTAAGGGAAACTGTCATCAACAATTTCAATTACCTCAAAATCTGCAAAAGTTCTTACTCCGTCGATGTCCATGGGGAAATTCTCCAATCGTCCAAATGGGCTAACAAATTGTTGACTATCCATGTGAAGCCTGATAGTGGAATAGATCAGCTTGGGTTTTCCCATTAGTTCCCAAGTTTTCTTTGTCATGACATTGACCTCCGAACCTAAGTCGAGGACCACATAGTCTATATTATACTGTCCTATCTAAGCATTCAAGTGTAATTATTTATTTGTCCTTATCCTCTTACCAATTTGGTGCACTGCCCGATTCGGTAAGGGGTCTATCTTCCCTAGCTCATACTGCCTGATTAAGTTTTGTAGCTCTTGCACAACATTCTCATCCTAAATTAACTTAAGACAAGTGTACAAAAATTTGATGAGCTTACTTACCTCTTTTCCTTCTTTCGACGAAGCCGACTGATCAAATTCCTGAGGCATTCCATATTCTCTTACTTCTGTTCGTGTTTTTGATGAAGAACCTTGGTCTCCCTTGAACTCTTGTCTTGCTTCCTCGAATAATTGTCTTTCTTTATTTGCATCAAAAGCCCGAGTCTTCTCCGCAACTTTCCTAATACCTGAGTCTTCTATGATATTTCCTTGGGTCATTCTATCCTCTCCTATAGCAGTGCCTCCTTGAGTAATAACAATGACTCTTGGGTCTTCTCCGCGAGGTTCATCATATATCAGCTGCACTTGTGGGCTCTACTGAGGTCCTCGTCTTTCCTGAAGCTTAGCTAGCAGCACAGGACAATCCTCGATGACATGCTCGAATGAGTTGCAATAGCTACAAGTGGTAAAAGGGTTCTGACAGTCCCTTGCTAGATGTCCTGGCTAGGTGCAATTATAATAGATTATTTTTCCTTGGCCTTGGCCCATACCTCCTCCTCGTCCTCGTCCTTGGAATCCACCACAGGATTGAAGTTTCCTCTTCCTGGAGAGTTATACTACGTAGTGTTTCCTTCTTGATGTACTTCGCCTTGGATCTTGTATATGTATCCAGATCTTTCATGCATGAGATCATAAGCTCTACAATATCTATCATCATTCCATACTGACTTACAAAATGTGCAATACAGGTTCGTGGGTGTCTGAACGTATTTCTGCATGTAATAGCAATCACCAGGGTGATGTTGTTTTTTGCATACCTCCAACCAGGGTAATGTGACTTGCTTCAAGGGGTTCAAAGCTCCAGAATCCATGTATTCATGGAATAAGGGATAGTGCTCCTTTTCATGGCCTTCCAATTTGCATTTGATACACTAGATGTCTTCCCTTTTTTCTTTCCCCTTGTCCTTCTTCATGTCTTCAACCTGCAACGACAAACTAATTAACTGACTCATGATCTAGCTCATACCTAAGCTAGATTCTCCCATAGGGGCTGATTCAAGCTTCATAGTGATATCCAGTGCCTCAGATTGTGAATCAATCTTCTGATGCATCAAGGGAAATATGATGTATGGTAATAGGGAAGCGATGAACTATTCTTTGTTCTCCTCGTCTGGGATCTTAAAAGTCAATCGCCTTGTTAGGGTCTTGAATCTCTGGTCGAACTCCCAAACAGGTTTGACTACCTTCTTCTTGATCTCCTTCAGCTCTGTAAGACATTGTGACTTCGACTTAGGTTTCTTAAACTCTGTAATCAGTGCGTTCTTGATCTCATTCAGTGGCGTAGGTTGTGAAAGTCCTTGGACAAGCTTCATATACCAACTCAACGCGCGATCCCTCAATGTAGTGCTAAACTGGTTTCTTTTAACAAGTTCATTGGTAATATTTTTAATGTTCCATACGACCTCACACAGGAACCAGTGCTAATCAGGATATTCATATCCATATCCTCTAAATATAGGGAGCCTCATCTCATCTACCATGGAGCTGCCTAGGTTTCCTGTCTGAGTAGATGTTGAACTGCTAGTAATAATGCTCTGAGGACTCTGGTGCTTTTGAATATTCTGATTACTTAGCGTTTCTAAATTAACAGGAGGATTGATATTACTTACTTCAGTGTTCTGCACAGTTCCTGGTGTTTCTGACTCATCCCAACGAAGTTCTTCAGTGGTTTCTTCCTCTGCCCTAGTGGGTTCTGAATGCTCTTCGTTTGTCAAATATGCCTCTTCTCCACTGTAGAAACCCTCTTCCCCATAGTTTTTCTTAAACATGTTCTCAAGGTGAACCCCTCAAAATACTCTCCCACTGAGCATATGTCTAGATTTTGGGTCACTATCATTGTCTGAATTCCTGAACATTAGCCTTTTAAGATCCAACTGGTCTACTGTATCCTCAAGATGTGGTTTTCATGCAAAAGCATCTTGATTCTTAACTTTAGAAAATGCAAACATTTCCCTCTGGGTCCTTTGAAAAAATATCTCTCGACTTGGCTATAAGATTCTACTTTGTCAACAACAAACTCGGTGATATACCCTCCAATGGTACTATCAAACCAATGATCTATTTCTTAGGATACGATGTTATCAACTCTCTTAACCTTCTGGATCAACACCGACATCCAAACCATAGTAGGTCTAGATCTGATCTCGAAGTGGGTATTAACTAACCTAGCCAACCACTTGTGTATCTCCTGATGGATTCCTCCAAACAAGATCTCGTGAATGTCAGTGAAGATGTATCTTTGTAGCCAATCTTCAGTACTCAGTTTAGGGTTCTTGTTTTGGGCTTCAACGAAGTCCCTCTCTTGATCCTCTATCCACTTTTGAATATCTGTCTTCGAAGGGAACCACCTTGACATTCCCTTACACATATTCCTTTTCCGACAAAGGAACCATTTGTTGGCATAGGGGGCAAACCCGAGGTTCACTCCAAGAGCGCACCAACAAACCCTAGCTACTGGCCCTTTCGGCAACACCTGGGAAGCAGATGCAGTCTCACCTAAAGCAACTATGAGGGGGTTACAGGACAGAGATGTCCACAACCAGGGGAATATCAAGTGGATCTGGTATAATAACAAGACAACATGCATCTATCACTTATCAAGCTAGATCTATCCTTCCTAGGTATAGATCTGATCTAACATAGTAATGCAAATAACAATATAACAATGACAGATATCAAAGCAACAATCACACACACAACAAAAGATATATGTGGTTCACCCTCTCTCTAGGGATATGCCCATAGAAATGTGCTTATGATTTATTAAGGTAAAGCATACAGTTCTTGTCTACACTCTCAGCTAGCATATCTTCTTTCTTCTCTCTCTTTCTCTCCCCTTCCTGCACATTCAGCTGCAGGACTTGACCTTCACACACAACTGAATATATTACAATACCAGAAGGATCTCTCTCTCAACACTTCTCTCTCACGATACAATAATCTCTCACAAAAATAGAGCTAAATCAACAACAATATAGTACCAACCCAATCCAAGTCCTCTTGACCTTTATTTATACATTACAATACCTCACCGATAGCCTTAGGCCGAAACCTAAGTGACAAAACACTAAATACCAAAACCCTAGGTGTCTAAAACCCTAGGTCAACTTGATCCTCTTTTTCTGGGCTTCGCCAGCATGTCTTTCCTTCCTTCTCGCACGGTGCTCCAAAGCATCCAACGATGGCTTTCTCCGCTTTCTGAGTTGTCCTTGATCCATCTTCCTTGCAGATTTTTCATCCTCAGTCTCCTCATCCAACGACTTGCTTTTCCACACTTTGCTCCATATTTTCTTCTCTTTTGCTCACTTCTACCCGGTGACAGTCACCGTGTCTCTCGCGAAGCTCAGTTTTTACCTTTTCTTCCTCGTTCTTCGCTTCCTTCCATAACCAAGGGCCAACAATTCATCTATTTTTTTTATTGTTGTGTGGTCATGAACTACAAGATCATGGTCGTCATATGCTACATCTTAATTTAAAACTTCTTGTGTTGTTGTCTTTCGACAAGTTGTTGCATCATGATTTGGATCTATTAGCATTGTTTTTTCTACATTTACTTTGAAAAAGAGCTTAATAAAATTGGATTGCTCATATATTTCTATGTATTTTAGACCACAAAGAACCATGTTGTAGAAGCAAAATAATGAATTTTGAAAAACTGAACATGAAAATTAAGGTACCATTGATAGAGATTGTGGTATGGACTTATCTGATAAAAAATCACTCGTGTGGAAAATGAGTAGGTTTAATTCATGATAAAAAAAAATTGTAGTGTGGTTGACTAACCTAAGGCGTAATATGTAACATAGGAATTTTCACTCTTGTGAGAAAAATATAGAAAATGACATAAAAAGGAAGAAAATAGATGGAAAAACATGAGAAACAAGGTGTTACCTATGTGCTAACAACCTTGAAAGAATAGGATAAAGACAAAAGTACCTATTCATTGACAAGATTGAAATGAAAAGGGAATAGTTCCCATAGGACCGTGGGCATATTTGTAGATGCTACAACTTTACTCACATGCCCGTGGGTAGAGTTGCTATGTAGTTGCCACATGGAAACTCTATCCATAGGCTTGTGAGTAGAGTTTACTTTCCATGTTCCTAAATTACCACAATATAAGAGGATTGTGCCTCTCTAATGAGTTTGAGGCATGATGATGTGTCACACTCATTAGAGAGGCACAATTCTCTTATATGGTCATCATTTAGGCACATAGAAATGCAAGTGGGCAGAGATGCCTTTCTATGTGCTTAAATGACCACCATATAAGAGGATTGTACCTCTCTAATGAGTGTGACACATCAAGATGCCTCACACTCATTAGAGAGGAAAAATCCTCTTATGTGGTGGTCATTTAGGGACATAGAAAGGTACGTTTTCCCACAGATATGTGGAAAGAGACCCAATTTATCATTGATAATATCTTGATCCATGTGTGAGAGTGTGAGAGATTGTGCATTCTTCTGGATGTTTTAAGGAAATGGGAGATGGAAAAACCACAACATGTATCATGGAACTTATCATTACAATTCTTTGTAGATTTTATTAGAGGAATGGAGGTTAATTAATGGTGTTCTCCACATGTTCTCCATGCATGTTATATGGAGGTTCTACAAGGAGGGGATAATGGTGAAAATGACTGGTGGAATGTTGTGGAGTGAAAATAAATAAGATTTGGTGTTGTTGATGATGTCCTTGCATGTTGTTGCAACAATGAATAACCTGTTTGAAAAATGGAACGTGTTCTTGTTATTGTAATAGTTTATTATTTCCCTAAAAAACGAAAAAAAAACACTATATAATATTGGAGGTTAAAGATTATTACATCACATAATTGTTTATGTCACTCGTAAGTTGTATTATTATGTTCTTGTGGTTTCCTCAAGATGTTTCATCACAACCCTTATGACACTCGCTAACAGTTTCTCTCATTTGATGCACTATTATAGGACGTACAACCAAACAAGTATTTTCCAAATCTATCTTCGTCGAGTGAGGGAAGTTCAACTAGAATAGAGGAAAGTGAGACATCTAGTAGGTCTAATAGGCGGAGATCAACTAGAGGTGAGAAGATTAGAATAAAATTCCATAGATGGATAGAATTATTTCTTGCTAAAGGGGGGTCATGTTCTTATGATGATAAGAGAATAAATGACATTGAGGTGCCCTTGAGTTACAATTATCTAGTGAAACGATGGGTACCCAAGGATCGTTGTAATGTCCCTTTCCAAATAGGAGCTCCGAAAAAGGAGGCTTAATGGTCTAAACCACCCCGTTAGACTATAGCTAGGGCCAAAGAGGGGTAAACAGGGTTACTAGAGGTCACTATAGTCACAGGTGTTATATTCGGAAAGTGACATTGAGATAACAAGGGTTAACAACGCTTTTAAGTCATTATGAGCTAAAAATAGAAGTCAACAGTGAATTAGGGTTTCAACAGTGATTTAGGGTTTCAACATGATTTAGGGTCAGCAACCTAATTCGTCATTATGCAGATTATGACTTGTCATTGAGGAGAAGAGGCGCATCTCAGGAGAGATAGTTCAGTGTATTCCAAGAGAAAGACACCAGTTGGCTGATTTCAGTGTTGAAAGACACACCCTAGTCACCGGGAAGATCATCCAGGTCTTCCATCATTCTTCATTGATTTCACAGTGCTCCCATATTCCAGGTATTATCTTTTAGTTGATTATTTGTATTCCGGATAAGATCCTTTTGTCTTTTGATCTAGCCAAGTGTTGTTATTTTATTCAGCTACAGTTGCTTATTCATATTCCAACTAAGATCCTTTGTATGTGGATCTAGTCGAGTATTGTCAGTTATTCATCCACATTCGGTCATTTTGTAATCCACAGAGATATCATAATACAAACTTCCAGTCCTTTGTCGCGTTTATTATTTGTATGATCATTTATATGCTATAAACCTTTGATCCTACACACACATT
>SNQJ01S0049085.1:49141-68309 GCA_010110895.2 Picea sitchensis | reverse complement strand
TGAGATAACAAGGGTTAACAACACTTTTAAGTCATTATGAGCTAAAAATAGAAGTCAACAGTGAATTAGGGTTTCAATAGTGATTTAGGGTTTCAACATTATTTAGGGTTTTGGAAAGCTATAAAGGAAGGGTCAGCGACCTAATTCATCATTATGCAGATTATGAATTTTCATTGAGGAGAAGAGACGCATCTCAAGAGAGATAGTTCAGTGTATTCCAAGAGGAAGACACCAGTTGGCTGATTTTGTTGTTGAAAGACACACCCTAGTCACCGGGAAGATCATCCAGGTCTTCCATCATTCTTCATTGATTTTGCAGTGCTCCCATATTCCGTGTATTATCTTTTAGTTGCTTATTTTTATTCCGGCTAATATCCTTTTGTATTTTGATCTAGCCGAGTGTTGTTATTTTATTCAGCCGCAGTTGCTTATTTATATTCTGACTAAGATCCTTTGTATGTTGATCTAGTCGAGTATTGTCAGTTATTCAGCCGCATTCAGCCATTTTGTAATCCACAGAGATATCATAATACAAACTTGCAGTCCTTTGTCATGTTTATTATTTGTATGATCATTTATATGTTGTAAAACTTTGATCCTACACACACATTAGCAGCGTTTCCCAGACTAGCCAAGTCAGGAACATTACAATCGTCCTCAAATAAAAATTGATTTTTGTGTCAATGAAAGGATATATTGCATTTCTCCATCATCATTACATGGTTTGGGGATATTTTCCATGGATGGAATAAAGGTATGTTACGACAGAATAACTAAATTGATGGAGTATGTGGGACCCTGTTACATCTACGAAGATTGGATACAACTATTCCAATATACAAAAAAATGCAAAGATATGGCGTGGCTGAAAATTATATACAACTAAAAGAAAATGATAAAAATAAAGGAGTATATTTATGGAAGGCCCAAAGAAACGGGGAACATTGCAGGGTTTATAAACAATACACGACCCGCGACCACAAATAAGAAACCCAGTTATGTATTTCAGGGGTGTGAAGGAAACTGTGTATTCGTATGCGCAATAAAATCAATAGTTGCAGGGGAAGATTTGTTGATTAATTACAATTTGAATCGAGTAGATACAAAAATTTCTATTATGAGGGAGGTACGTATACTATTTCACCCAACTTGTAAGCAATGACTATTATATTTTATGATTATCATTTACTAATAGAGACAAGAAACATACATTGTCTTCAATATGATCCTCTAAAATAGAACTAAAAACTCATATGGAAAGACATTTAATGATAATACAGATCCTTTCTTTGCTACTACACTAGGATCACTCCTCAAAGTTGTAAAAAATTTGATGTTATGTTTTTTACAAGTAAATCATCCACTAAAATGGTGTTATGTAACTTTATTTTTCATACATTTGATTTCTTCAATTTTTTCTAATTCTTATATTTACATTTATTTGTTGGCAACACCATTGTCCTAGGGTGATAGGGGGAAGGAAACAACCTTAGAGTAGTCCATAGATTATACAGAGGAAGAGATTACTGATGAACAATTTTTTTCCTCCCCCAATCCAGTCCAAAAAATAAGGAAGCTTCTGAGAAAATCAAACATCGAACTTGCTTGTTTGATTCAGATTCAGCCACGAACACAAGAGATAAAGGAAATAATTAAATCCTTCATGAACACAATTCAAAGCTATGGGGTAAGTAATATATTAGTTATCCCATTTATTTATTTTGGATTTTGTTTGGCGCATGCCTATTTTGAGAAGGAAGTCTATTCTGGGTGCAAGCCTATTTTTGGAGAAAATATTTATTTTGGGAAAGACCTAATTTTGGAGCACATGCAATAGATAGAAAGAAAGAAACATGCAACAAAAGAAGGAAAAACAACATGCAAGAGGAAAGGAAACATGGAATGCAAGCAGGAAAGCCTAACCATGATAGAGTCAGGGTTTTTGGTAAGGACTGTAATGACTATAAGCCTGTAAAATAATATAAATAAAAACATAGGAGGTATAGGAAGGGGGATGCCAGTTAGAGAGGGATTATTGTTGAGGATTTGATTGTAATAGGTATTATAGAATAGTTGAATAAGCTAGAGTTGAGGGTTAGGTCACTTGCTAAGGAGCATGGTGTGATCTAGTACACTTCATAAAGGTTCCTTAATCTCATGTTGATTGTATTATTGAAGATGTAATGCGCGCAACACAACTTTTGTTGTAGATTAAATAAAAGAGTAGAGAAACCAAATCTTTGTAGACGTAACCCTAGCATAGATGATTTTAGGGGCTAAATTTCACAAATGGGATAATTTTCCATGTTTTCCCCCAAAGAACAATTCACCAATTTCCATTTTTTCTAAAAACGATTCGCCCAAATTCCATAGAATAAAATTATTTTACCTTAAAAATCGCCAAAATTGTATAGAAAGTAAACAAAATTCTTAGAAATTTGAATATTTTTACAAAACTATCACCAAACATTTTACATTTTGCATATTAAGGACTAGTAATATTAGCCCATGTTTCTACATTTTAATATAAATTTTCATTCTTAAAATCATCCATGAGCCATAGGAGGGGGTGAACCATGGTAAAACTTGTGTTCCTTGTGATGTTTATTGACTATTTACTTTTTTTTAATGAATATCTTATGAATGAATGATTAAACTAAATGTATCAATATGCGTGCATAAGGCTAAAGATGAATGAATCCTGGAAATACTCAAATCAATAAAAAGGTTAATGCACAAGGAAGGAAGAACACAACCACAAATTCCCACTCATTCCTAAACTGCAAACACCTGGGTATTACAGTCACACATAAAAGCTATCTCGGGTGAGACTGTGCTAGGCACTCTGTGCGCAACGTTGCTTTCTAGTTTTCCAGGAGGGCCAATAGTTTTAGATGGTTTTGTTGGAAAGTTGTTGATATCCGAACCTGGGTCAGCCCAAGAAGTGAAATATTAAGCCAACAAATGGTTTTGATTCCAGCTAGAACTGCACAAAATTGAGTGGACGAGATCCATGGAGGAAACACACGAAGAATGAAATTATAGAAGGGAATGTTCAGGCCATGGAATCCAACAAAGGTGGAGATTGAAAGATGGGTGGAACCAAAAGAATTTGAGTTTGCACAGAAGGACACCAAAAACCCTAAGTTGACATCGCAAAAATATCTCGACAAATACATGTTTAGTGACTTGCATGAAGTATTTTTTTGTGATTTCCCTCATTTTTTGCAGGAGTGGTTATTGAGGATAAAAGACAACCACCCTACAAATTGAATCATACCACTAGAGTGGAATCCTGTGGAGATCACACAGTTACAACAAGTTATTAACAAATTTACGCGCACAAGAGATTTATGGTTAGACAATATTGTTGTAGGATTTATCACCAAATTTGCAGTATATACTATGAAGTCTTACACTACAACAGAGCAGGATTTTCTAAAAGGACCCGAAGGTAGGTACATCATATCACCATATAATTCAATCAAGATTTTATTGCATGACAACGATGTGATTACCATGGAATAAGAGAACTAAACTTCCGTGCATGCATGGGGGAAGGGGGGGAAGCACTAGCAAGAGGTTGAGAAATGTAGGAGATGGATAAGGGAAAGAAGAAGGAGGCCATGGACCCAATCATTATGGATGAAGACGAGATAAATTCGATAATGGAAGAAGCTGGAAAGGTGCGCAGTGAAGTACCCTACCAATATAAAATGAATAACAAGAAGAGAGACATAGATGATAGAGAGGGGCTGGAAAATGATGAAGAAGAGGTAGAGGATCTCCGGGATGTGGAGCAGATTGAGGAAATCCCAATTGAAACATATGAAAGGAAAAAATGAGGTCTAGGGTCAAAGACAAGAGGTAGAAATCTAATCCATATCATTGTCAGTGTGGAACCTACAACCCCATGTGCGACTAATACACTAGAAAGAACACCAACGTTTAGAAAACTGAATTTTAGTGCAAGAAAAAAAATAATACAAGGATCCAATAAAGGAGCATCAACTGGGGGAGCTAGTTCAAGAAGTAACAATCGAATGTCTACACCACATGGAGGATTTGGTTCAACACAGTTCAAAATGGCAGGACATGATCCCACAATCAGATTACCAGAATTTCAGGGAGAGGCATATGAGGACCTTGAAAAACACTTATCCATCTATGATAAGATCTGGGAAACAAAGAAGATCACATATGGGGATACAAAATGCATGCAGTTATCTATCACACTAAGAGACCACACACTCAACTGGTACATGAGCCTAGATGTAAATAGTGCACCAGGAGTAACAAGGACTATTTCAAACGTGAAAAAACTATTGATAAACGAATTTCAGAAGCCCAAATCAGAGGACTAGTATATGAATGAAATGATTGAAATCAGGAAAAAACTAGTTAAGTCTGTTTGGGAGATTGATCAGGGGGTTAAACGTCTAAAAGATAAGTTGAAGTATGCAATTACTAACATGCAACATATGCACTTATTTGTGAACTCATTGTTACCACACATGAAATACCTGTTAAGACAACAAAAGTTCCAAACTCGGGAAGAAGATCTCCAAGAAACCTTACAACTGGAAGAAAACTAGTATCAGAAGACATATCCAACAATAGAGGAGTTGAAGGAGGATCTGAAGAATCTAACATTTCAACTTAACTAGAATAAGTGAAAATAGAAAAGAGAAGTTGTTTGGTGTACCCTATGCAAGACAAAAGGACACCATAAGAATGAATGCCCAACTTTCATGAAGTATATGGCAATAGGAGTACCAAACCCTTTGCAAAAAAGAGGACCATGGTGCAATATTTGTAAAACGCATGGGCATGATCCATATCATTGTCTAATGATGGAAAAGTATAATAAAGTACACAAAAGTTCATATTGCAATTTTTTCAAGTTAGTGGGTCATGATGATAAGGATTGTAGGACAATGGAGCCGATGAGAGAAAGAACTTTAGATACTTATAGGGTGCAAGAATAAATGATGACAGGACAATCTTCACCTTAGTTGAACCAGGTACCGCCACCATACAATAATGCACAACAACAATACAACATTGTGCACTCGCAATACAATAATGCACAACCACAGTATAACCCCATGAAATATAACCAGGTACCTCAATAAAACACACCATGAGGATATCAAGGTGGATACAGAGGTGGAGAATGAGGTAGAGGAGTATTTAGATAAGGAAGAGGACCAATACTATGCCACAACTGCCAACAACTAGGACATTATGCAAGGGATTGTCCACTTCCACCACCAAGATTTATGTACTGTAGTGCAACATACCATGAAACAAAAGATTGTCCAACACTCTTGGGAAAGATCCAAGAAAAAAGGAACCAAAACAAGAAGAATGTCCAGTGGATCTCTATAGAATACATGGATAATGGGAGAAACATCAATATAGTCATTCGAGGAGGAGCCAAGACATGAACTGATGTAGTAAAACAAGATCTAGTGCAACACCAATGGGTTAAGAAGAATATTGATCCATAAAAACAATTTGATGCAAGAAAAGAAAAGGAAACATTTAAGGAGGCCAGACATGAGTTTCTCAAGCAAAATTTTTCTTCTACGCCAGCCACACAACAAACTCAGAACTCACCAATGTACGAGATGCCCTCCTCAATGGACCATACCAGTAAAGGACAACCTTTAGAGAAAGTAAGTACCATAAAAACGTTTTTGCAATCCTTTGCTAAGTTATTGAAGGATCCATCATCTGTTAAGATCTTACAAAATATGCTAGAATAATGTAACACAGAGGTAGAATGAAAATTAGAGAAGAAAGAAATCAATCATCTCCATACAAGAAGAAGGACAAGTAGAGAATTCAGATTAAACGCTAACATTAGGGATTTCAACATAGGAGATATTATACTGGACTTAGGCTCTGAAGTAAATGCCTTACCTAAGAAGACATGGCAGTGTATGCGAGAAGCCACACTAGGCTATTCACCTGTCAATTTGAAATTAGAAAATCCACAGAGAGTGTTACCAATTGGAAGGATTAAAGGCGTGACAAGAGATTTGGATGGAGTGCGCACTAATATGGTAGATTTTGAAGTAATAGAGATAGTAGATGGCTCAATACCTTACCCCACATTGCTTGGATTGGATTGGGAATTTGATAACCAGGCTATAAGCAACATGAAGACAAGAAAAATGACTTTTGAATTAGGAGAATATAGATTCATTACACCATTGGATCCTTCAGAAGAAGAGAGTTTTGTAGAGCCCACTTATTTGGATCTGGAAGAAATAAACTAGTTGTACAGAACCACCGCATGAGAATAGGACTATGTTAACCCAACTGCAAATGGGGTATTTATCTATAGAAGCATTACATCATGTGGTTATGACTTAGACACGTGTTTGGAGAATTGGAAACAACAATTACATGAAGTTTCCACGAGGTGCACAAGAATAGATCGCTTAGTAAGATGGGTTGGTACGAAGATAAGATAACCTCTCAGTTTTCATGGGTTAAATTACTTAGAAGAATTTATGAAAAAATATGAAGAGGAAGTGTTAGAAAATCATAGGCTCTTAGACCTAGATATTGCACTCAAAGAAACACCTGCAAGATGGTGGGGTGTGCACAAATAAACAATTCAGAACTAGTATCAATGTAAACAAGTATTGCACATTAGATTTGGCACAGAATCAGGGAGAAATATAGTCTATAATTATGATGGGAAATTCACACCAGTTGAACACGTAGAGAAGTGCAGAACATAGTGGAGGATGACACCACTAGAGGAATGGACTCATCACTTTATCCATACATTGGAAGGAATCCCAACAAACTGGTATATAGACTAGGAGATGCACAGAGGCAATACAGAATGGACATGATTACAACAAAATTTTGTATTCACCTTCTCATTTGACCTCTCAAATTTCATGGGTTAAATTACTTAGAAGAATTTATGACAAAATATGAAGAGGAAGTGTTAGAAAATCATAGGCTCTTATACCTAGATATTTCACTCAAAGAAATACCTGCAATATGGTGGGGTGTGCACAAATAAACAATTCAGAACTAGTATCAATGTAAACGACTACTACACATTAGATTTGGCATAGAATCAGGGAGAAATATAGTCTATAATTATGATGGGAAAGTCACACTAGTTGAACACATAGAGAAGTGCAGAACACAGTGGAGGATGACACCACTGGAGGAATGGACTCATCACTTTATCCATACATTGGAAGGAATCCCAACGAACTGGTATATAGACCAGGAGATGCATAGAGGCACTACATAATGGACATGATTACAACATAATTTTGTATTCACCTTCTCATTGAATATGAGAACTCCAAAATTGATTCAGCACTGAAGATGATATGGGGAATGTTATTTATTGATGAAATAGAGGTTGAAATCATGACAAAATATCAACAATAGAATAGACAGACAGTAAAATAAATACTCTCATGCTATCATGTTGAAGAGGAAGCACCAGATGAAGATGACCTGCACAACATTCAGATTATAGATATTGAAGGAGAAAGAGAGGTGGAAGGTCCATCTCTGGAGTCAAAAGTATTTGTTGTACCAATCAAATTTAAGAAAGTCAACGTTGGGACAAATGACAATCCTAAAATGGCAAGTATTGGAGACTATTAGGATGAACAAATATTAGAAAAAATAACAGAGTTACTGCGCAAATACAATGACCTTTTTCCAACAACCTTTATAGAGATGAAAGGAATAACAAGGGAGCTAGGTGAGATGAAGATACCCCTCAAACCTGAGGATAGACTTGTCAGGAAAATACCTTACAGACTAAATCTAGTGTATAAGAAGAAAGTAAAAGCAGAAATTGATCAAATGTTGGAAGTTGGTATTGTAGAACCAGTAGAGGAATCAGAATGGATCAATCATATGGTAGTCCAAGAAAAGAAACAAGGGGGGACAAGTATTTGTGTAGATATAAGGAAGCTCAATGATGCTTTATTACATGACCCTTTCCATACCCTTTTTACAGATGAGGTCTTAGATAATGTAGGAGGCTAGGAAGCATATTGATTTATAGATGGATTCTCAGGTTACCATCAGATCAAAATAGCTCTAGAAGACATGTATAAGACTACTTTTTCTATAGAATGGGGATCCTACCAATATATAGTCATGCCACTTGGGTTGAAGAATGTTGCAACCATATTTTCAAGAGTAATCATAGCTTCTTTTAAGGAATTCATACATCAGTTTCTAGAAGTATATCTGGATGACTGGACTGTATATAGTCTTTTAAAGGACCATGTAGAAGTTATAATATTAATGTTGGAAAGATGCAGGCAATGTCAGATATCATTAAACATCAAGAAATGTATTTTCGATACACATTTTGGAATATTGTTGGGACATATAGTGTGTAAACAAGGTTTAATAGTGGACCTTGCTAAGATTGCAGTCAGTGTAAATTTACCACCACCAAAACCAGTGCTCCAATTAAGAACAACACTGGGACATACAGGTTATTATGGGAAATTTATAAAGGGGTATGCACAGATTACTGCACCAATGGAAAAACTATTAAAGAAGGACACCAGATATTAGTGGAATGAGGACTGTCAACAAGGATTGGACAATTTAAAATAAAATATGGTAACAACACCTATACTAGTATTCCCAGATTGGGAAAAGACATTTCATGTGCATGTAGATGCATCAACCATAACACATGGATCAATTTTGGCGTAGCCAGGTGCAGGGGATTTAGACCATCATATATCCTTTGGAAGCATAAAGTTGTCAGAATCAGAGAAGAACTACAAGACCACAGAAAGAGAAGGCCTAGCCATGGTATGTGCAGTTCAAGAATTCATTCACTATTTACTAGGTAAACACTTTAAAATGTTCACAGATCATTCTTCCCTCAAATATCTAGTCAACAAGCCAATGTTGGGGGGGAGGATCTGTAGATGGATATTATTGTTTCAAGAATTTGATTTCAAAGAGATATTCAAACCAGGGAAGTTGAATGAAGGACCTGATCACCTATCAAGGGTAACTAATGGAGAAGAACCTACTAACTTGAAAGACAACTTCCCTGATGCACAATTATTTTTAGTACAAGTAGTTGATGAATACTTCGTTAATATTATTGGATACTTAAGTAAAGGGGTTGTACCATAGGAGTTTAGCACTACGCAAAAGAAAAATATGGTAGTCAAATATGCAAACTATCAACTTATTGAAAAACATTTATACAAGATGGGCAGAGATAAAATTTTGAAAAGTGTGTATTGGAACATGAAAGGATAATAATTTTGGTAGAAGCTCATGAAAGTATAGTTGGAGGAAACTATGAAGGTAAAGATACTGTGTAGAAGGTATTGCATGTAGGATTATGGTGGTCAACAGTCCATAAAGATGCCAAGGAATATTTCCATAAATGTGATGTCTGTCAGAGGCTTGACAAACCGAACAGAAGGGATGTGATGCCCCTAAGACCACAAGTGACTCTGGAGGTATTTGACAAATGGGAATTATACTGTGTTGGACCGATCAATCCACCAACAAAAAGTTTAAGAGCTAGATATATCATTACTGCAATGGAATACTTAACAATATGGGAAGAAGCACACCAGTCAAGGATTGTAGCATAGAGACAACAACACACTTCTTGTTTGAACAAGTGATCACCAGATTTGGATGTCCCAGGATTCTGATTAGTGACCAAGGCACTCACTTTATCAATAATACCATCAGGGCTATGACTGAAGAGTTTGATGTCTATCACCAGAAGATTACACCATACCATCCTCAGCAAAATGGAACACCATAATCATTCAATAATATTTTGGAAAATTCTTTGACTAAGCTCTGCAATGTGAGCATGGATGATTGGGACTTCAAAATACCAATAGTAATATGGGCATATAGGACCACATGTAAGAAGTTGACAGGACAAACACCATTCATATTGGTTTATGGGAAGGAAGCAATGGTGCCATTATAATTTTTGATACCCAGTCTGGGCGTAGCAACAATTACCAACATGACAGAAAGAGGTGCAGTTCAGGAGAGATTAATTCAACTAATGGAAATCGAAGAGGACGATATTCTAACATGATTTCACTAGAAAGTACAAAAAGAAAGAGACAAATCCTGACATGATAGACATATTAAAAAGAAGAGTTTTAAGGAGGGATACCTAGTTATTCTCTATGACAACAAAATTTTCCAACACCCTGGTAAGTTTAGAATGCATTGGATAGGGATATATGAAGTAAAGAATGTCACATATGGGGGATCTATACAACTAAAAGACTTGGGAGGAAAAAAACTGAAAGGAATGATCAACGGTAGTCGACTAAAACTGTACAAGGACAATTGACCTACTAACCATTAAAAGTTACAACGCAGTGAGAAGGGCATGTATATAGTGTACTATAGCAAAGATTAGAAAAGAAAAATGATAAAAAGAAATAAAATGGGTAAAAAGAAGAAAAAAGGAATACGAAAATAGAAAAAGGAAGAAAAACACAAAAAGATGCAAAAGTTGACTAAACCACAAGAAAGTGCGAAAAAAAGAAGTTGCGTGCAACAATTACTACGACAGTATCTAAAGACAATGCACAGGAAGAATTGCACTCGACATAAATGCATTCAAAAAGTGAAAAATAGATACGACCAGGTCTATAAAAGGTGGAAATAATGCATTTATTCAACACTTAGTGATTTTTTAGCATAGAGCGAGATACAATGAGCGTACTATAGCTATAAATTTGCAAAGAAGTAAGAGAGTGTGAAAATTGGACAAGAAGATGACCCCACTGAAGTTCAACACTCCAGGCCAGTATGTATGAGTTACTCGGCAGGGCCAAAGGCAGAAGAAAAGAAAGAGACAGCTTGAGAATTTGGTCAAGATGGAAGATTTCACCACGTCAGACAAATAATCGATCAGCCCAACACGGGTTGAAGAGGAAACATTGACAACACAACAAGGAGAAATAGGGCAGAGTTATGGGGCCTAGAATGGTATTTCGAACCCTAATATTGAAACGTCTGTGAAACCCAATGAAACTATGGGACTATGATAGACCCATGAATGAGAGGTGTTGTTTGAGGATATCACCAACTACTTGGATTCATAAAGAGAATAAGAGGACGCGGAAATAGTAGAGGCAGACCCATATGGTGTTGGGAAGAAAATAAAGGTGGAGGATGCCATGGATATCACACTCCCATATCTCCCAAATGCAGTGGTCATCGTGGACGATATGCTGGGAAAGGCACCAAAACTTACGTACTCGGACCACGATGTGCGCGATGCAACCAAATTCCCAGATTTGGTCGAAGAGAGTTACTTGTCAAACACAAGGGAAATTGGACCCTTGGGTAAACCAATAATGGAGCCCGCATAGTGGATAGCAGGTCTGTACAACTCTGGCATAATGAACTTACTGGATATATCGCACTTCGAGCGCGGTAAAATGTTGAGCTCTTGGTCAAACAACTATTCTCCCATGTACATGGAGGCATCCTGTGGATGGATAAGCCAGTACAGTCGGATGTGGCATTGATTACCAAAATCACATGATTACCTACATTCGGTGCGCAGCAAGAGGAATACTTGGATAACAATGCGCGCGAGAACGAAATCACAGAGCTGGTTAAAGCACAGTTTGACACTAATCGAGGTAATAGGGGCATTGTGCTCAAGGATATTAACGACAATGCAAAAAGGTTTTCCAGCAAGCTTATGGCTTGCAAGTTATTGAGGAAATGTCGAAAATAAGAAGCGCCAACAGGATTTATTACATTAGCCGTGCAGTGCACGAAAGTAATAATGTTCAGTTGGGAACCATACCTGCTAAACCAATTTTTGGTGGATTGTAGAGATGCACAGGATAATGGAACCGAGTTCCATTACTCCTGGATAATCATTCTTATATCTTTGGTAGGAAGAAAGGAGAAAATTTTCTCAGATTTCCTGGATAATAAAGGGAAATTTTAAGTGGCTATATATGAGTCCCTCTGGTAGACCAAGGATAACAAAACTCAATAATCAAACAACACAGTTTTTGTAATGTTGTTGGAAGAAATAAAACAATGCACATCTAATGTATGGTGCATATTTGTGGAGATAATCCAAGAGACAAAAGGGACATCTAGGTTCAAGGAATCCATGCACCACATGTGGATCCAGACCGTAAGGGATTCAAAGAAGGCGTGGCTAGAAATGCAATATTGTGTCACCAAGGGAGAAGTTGATTGGATAGTCAAAGACTGGCCTGCGCAGTGGCAACTACCATTAACAAAAACAACAACAAGGCCAATCGTGGAACACTCCTCTAGGCCCAAGGAAAAGTTCAAAGCAGGTTCCTCAACAAGAACAAACAACCCAGCTGATAACACTAGAAAGGTTGCAACACAGAATCAATCGTTTGGAAGCAACATAGTGCCGAAAATACCAAGGAGGACAAAAACAACGACAAGGAAAGGTAGCCAACCATAGAATAGAAAGGGGGATACATCACAGGCTGGGGAAGAGAGGGTCCAGGGTACAACAACTGGGGAACAACCCTCACATACAAAAAGAAAGACAATACAGGTAGAAGAGGCATGCAAAAAGAGAAAGTACATCATGAAAGACCCAGTCATCACCCTAACAGAGGAGGATGCGGAGTTAGTCATGAAAAAGGTCCAACACAGGGGAGAAGAAGTGGTCCATATTGCAAAGGCACGGAGAGAAGATATCATGGCCAAGCTCATCGAATTCCATGAAACTCTACAATAAGTACAGAGACAAGTAGTACCACATGCAACAAGAAAAGACGGAATGATCCCCTGTGCAGAAAGAAGGAGAGGAGACAATACAAATTGTAGTACAAGGTAGGGAGACATTTAGATTCACGTGCCAATTGATTAGAATGGATCAAGAGACTGCGCAGAAACCCATGGGGGATGTGGATCAATTTGATGTTGTCATGGCACAAATACCCACCAAGGAACTATATAGACTGCATGCCAGCGTAATGCAAGAAGTGAAATTCAGGGCCTGCACGGATGCAACCAACTTGGAGGTGGGTAGAGGAGTCGTTGAAATGTTACAAATCACATGCGACCAACTGACCTCTGATAAAGAGGACGAGAAAGAATGCATAGATAACTAGAACATGGATTAACACCAGTATATGATTGCATCCCATACAACGTGCAAAAACCTGAGAGGAGTGCAGAGGAGAAGATCGACATGATTTCACAAAAATTTGACAGGTATAAGCAAGAAATTGAGGAGCTAAAAGAAAGGATTAATCCTACAACTCCTACAGAGGTTTGAGAATAGAGAGAACAACAATTCTCACTCCAGATATTGGATATGATGAAAGAGGCAAGGGAATTAGAAGAGTTGTTCGACAAAACCGCACATATATGGACTATTCTGGAAGAAGATGAACAGGTCCAAAAGTGGGACCAACAAGAAGAGAAAATCAACGTTTCCATACAGGAGCTAAAGCAATGAGAAAACAATGACTATCATGGAGCACTTGAAGGGCACTCAAGAAATGAAGACTCTTTAGATAGAGTTGAAGACATCATAGACAAAGAAGCAATAAAGACAAGCCAAATTATAACCCCCCCAAGAACAAGCAACACAAATGATTGCACAGCTGGAGGAAGAGAAGATACGTATGGCACAAACATAGTGAAAGGGTGAAACATTAATGCAGGAGGAGATAATAGCGCAAATAGTAGAGGCGCTAACAGGAAAAGCTACACACATGAGGGAAAAAGGAAAGTAATTAGCAGAAAAGTTCCACAGTTTGGACAGGGAAGTACATGGAGCACACACCACTTGAGTGGCTCGAGATGAGCCACATGTCAGTGTTGGGGGCCTATTGGGAACATGCCTATTTTGAGAATGAAGACTATTCTGGGTGCAGGCCTATTTTTGGAAAGACCTAATTTTGGAAAGGAAGACCTAATTTTGGAGCGTACGCAACATATTGCAAGAAAGAAACATGCAAAAAAAGAAGTAAAATCAGCATGCAAGAGGAAAGAAAATGTGGCACACAGGAAATCAAGCCTAAACATGATAGGTTTAGGGTTTTTGATAAGGATTGTAACAACTATAAGCCTATAAAATAGTATAAATAAGAAACTAGGAGGTCTAGGAAGGGGAATGTCAGTTAGAGAGGGATTATTGTTGAGGATTTGATTGTAATAGGTCTTATAGAAGAGTAAAATAATATAGAGTTGAGGGTTAGGTCACAGGTCGAGGAGCCTAGTGTGATCTATTCTACCTCACAGAGGTTCCTTAACCTCATCTTGATTGTATTATTGAAGATGTAATACGCGCAACACATATTTTGCAGTAGATTAAATAAAAGAGAAGAGAAGCCAAATATTTGTGGACATAGTCCTGGAGGGGGTGAACCATGGTAAAACTTGTGTTATGTGTGATGTTTATTGACTATTTACTTTTTGTTAATGAATAGCTTATGAATGAATGATTAAACTGGATGTATGAACATGCATGTATACGGCTAAAGATGAATGAATCATGGAAATACTCAAATAAATAACAAGGTTAATGAATAAGGAAGGAGGAACACAACCACAAATCCCCACTCATTCCTAGACTGCAAACACCTAGGTATTATAGTCACCCATAAAAGTTATCTCGGGTGAGACTACGCTAGGCACTCTGTGCGTAGCGTTTCCTTCTAGTTTATTGTAATGTCGCTTTCCAAATAGGAGCTCCAGAGAGGAGGCTTAATGGTCTAAACTGCCCCGTTAGACTATAGCCAGGGTCAAAGAGGGATAAATAGGGTTACTAGAGGTCACTCCAGTCACAAGTGTTATATTCAGAAAGTGACATTGAGCTAAAAAGGGTGAAAAGTGATTTTAAGTAAGTATGAGCTAAAAATAGAAGTCAACAGTGAATTAGGGTTTCAGCAGTGATTTAGGGTTTTGGAAGTCAACAATGAATTAGGGTTTTAGCATGATTTAGGGTTTTGNGTGAACACGTAGGTGACGAATATGTCACTTACAACAGGCATCAGGAAAGAAGGCATAGGCCTGATTTTCCCCCTTTTCCTCCTAGATCAGAGGAAGAGGAAGAGGCACACAGAGAAGCATAGAGAAGGGAAGAGCGCGAGGTTGAGCGTGAGGAAGAGAGGATACTGGGATATAGATATGAGAGACCAGAGGGTAGTGGCAAGGCCCCCGTAGATCCAGAGGCATCTTTCATGCAGGTTATCAACGATATGTTAGCTAGTCAACGGACCATGTCTCGGTCCTTGGAACAGGTGGTTGATAGATTGGCTAGAGTGGGCACCCCCGATACACAAGTCTTGCATGCAACACAGGGGAACTCGGGAGTAGGCAATAGACCCCAGTTACCCTCTCGCACATACACCTCTATGAGTAGGATTCCCAGACCTTTGTTTCCCAGTTTCCAGAGGGCACCCCTAGTAGCCGCACCGCCACCAACAACACAGAGGCCACCCACTCATGTCGACGAAATTGTAGAGTATAGGAGGGAGTACGCAACATTGGGTTGTGACTTCCATCAGGACATGACCTTAGTCGAGTACTATGGAATCAGACTCAGGAACCACCCCAGAGAGTCGCAGAGGGGAGGACCAAAATAGTAGCAGGGGCATAACCTCGATTTCATACGAAAAGTTAGGAAACTCAACATCCCTTCTTTCAACGGATCGTCCAAATACATCGCCAGAGCTTGGGTACATAATCTAGACACGTATTACAAGCTCAACCAGATGACCAAGACAGAGGCCATCAGTTTCGCGACCTTACACTTGGAGGGTGAGGTACACGAGTGTTGGTATCATGGACTGGTGACATTGGGTCACAATCACATGTCTTCCTATAGGTATTTTACAGATAGGCTCATGGACAAGTTTGACAGGAAGGATCCCAAGATACACTTCAGGGATCTAGCCCAGTTGAGACAAACTGGCACAACAGAGGCGTTCATCACATAGTTTCAGTGGGTAGCCATGGCAGTGACAAATGTATCAGAGCCAAGGCTGATCATGCTATTCACATAAGGGCTCACAGATCCTTTGAGAGGATGGGTGAAGGCATACAGGCCTCCCACTTTGTAGGATGCCATCCTTCGCACTCGATATCTGGAAAACTCAGTGCCAAAGACTAAAACTTTCTCCAAACCATGTGTGCCCCAAAGGGATCAAGACAAGAAGCCATCCTAGAGAGAATGGAAGGGCAAGGAGAAGTTGGATGATGATATTAGGTGAGAGCTTATGAGGAAGAAGCTTTGCTTCAGCTGTAGAGATCCTTGGGTCCCAGGCCATAGGTGCATGGGCAAAGGAGAGATTCATTATATTGAGGTAGCAATAGACAGCGTGGATAGTGAGGAGGAGGAGCAGGACAGTGGATACACTAGTTCAGAGGAGGAGTTAGCACCGGTAGAGGAGAAGCCTCCCCATAGACCACCGACATCGGGAGGAACCCATCCTCCAGTAGTCCCACAACCGCCAGAACAAGATAACAGGAGGAAACCAACAAAGAGAGGTGTCATAATGACTCTTTTTGGTGTTCCCAGGTATGATACCCTCCATATCAGAGGGATTATTTGAGGGAAACAGACAATCACCCTGATAGATGGTGGGGCCACCCACAACTTCATCGACGCTTCACTAGTATCGAGACGAGAACTTCAGACAGAGGAGTTTGAGAGATTTGATGTTGCAGTAGAAGATGGCCACACAGTGGAGTGTCTAGACATAGTTCCAAACTTAGAGATGAATTTAGGCAACTACACAGTGAGAGACACATTTTATGTGGTTGACGTATCAGACATAGATGTGGTGTTAAGAGTTCAGTGGATGATTACCTTGGGAAAAATGTCTACCAACTACCAAACCTTGGAAATGGGATTCAGAGATCAGGATGGGAAGAAGGTTGTTCTAAGATGTATGTCGACAGGAGCACCCAGGATAGTTTCAACCAAGAGGATGTAGAGAATATTTAGACATGGGGAGGTAGCATATGTCGTAGAATGCTTGATCACTACTCAGAAGGATTTGTAAGGTCGACAACAATACCATACAGAGATAAAGAATTTATTGGGACGACATCAACAGGTCTTTGAGGCAATTCCACCAGGGAGACCACCTGATAGGGGGTTTGAGCACACCATTGAGTTGGAGGAGGGGGTCAAACCTATGATCACCTCCCCCTATCATCAACCTAGGAGGTTCAAGGATGAGATAGAGAAGGCAATCAAGGAATTTCTAGCGATGGGACACATCAGACCAAGTAGCATCCCATTTGCTTCTTCAGTTGTCTTAGTTCTGAAGAAGGATGGCACCATCAGGATGTGCATTGATTATCGAGCCTTGAATAAGAAAACCATCAAGAACCGATACCCTATCCCATGCATTGACGAGTTGATGGATGAACTGCATGGGGCAATTTTCTTCTCAAAAATTTATCTACACTCTGGATATCATCAGATCAACATTTGAGAGAAGGACATAGGGAATATGACATTTCAATGTCATTTTGGACACTTCAAGTTCCTGGTTATGCCATTTGGGCTAACCAATGCACCCGCTACATTCCAGTCTTGCATGAACCATATATTCAGGGATCAGTTAAGGAAATCAGTCTTGGTTTTCTTCGATGACATCTTGATCTATAGCCGATCATGGCAAGAGCATATGAGGCACCTGGATGAGGTATTGAGCATCATGGAGGCACAATAATTATATGCCAAAGAGTCCAAGTGCGAGTTTTGTATGACAGAGATGCTTTACTTAGGCCACATCATCAGTGCACAGGGGGTACAGGCGCACCAAGAGAAGATCAGGGCCATTCTGTATTGGCCAATGCCTAAGAACGTGACATAATTGGGGAGCTGCTTTGGGCTGTGCAACTATTACAGGCGGTTTGTCCGGGTTTTTTCTCAGCTTGGAGCACCACTGACAGATCTTACCAAGCATGGGGCCTTCATATGGACCGAGAAATCATAGGAATCCTTTGATCACATGAAGGAATTCATGGGCACTTTTCCAGTGTTGGCACTACCAGACTTCACCTTGCCATTTGTACTAGAGTGTGACGCATCCGACGAAGGGATCGGTGCATTTTTTATGTAGGGAGGACACCCCATTGTATTCAAGAGCCGGAAGTTTATTCAACCTGAGAAGTTGTACTCCATTTATGACAAGGAAATGTTGGCAATGATGCATGCCTTGACCAAGTTCAGACAATATTTGGTGGGCAGCAAATTCGTGGTCAAGACTGATCACAACAGTTTGAAGTATTTCCTTGAGAAGAAGGACCTCAGTGAGCACCAACATAAATGGGTGACGAAGGTACATGGATTCGAATTTGACATAGAGTATGTCAAGGGGAAGAAGAANTTAAGGAAATCAGTCTTGGTTTTCTTCGATGACATCTTGATCTATAGCCGATCATGGCAAGAGCATATGAGGCACCTGGATGAGGTATTGAGCATCATGGAGGCACAATAATTATATGCCAAAGAGTCCAAGTGCGAGTTTTGTATGACAGAGATGCTTTACTTAGGCCACATCATCAGTGCACAGGGGGTACAGGCGCACCAAGAGAAGATCAGGGCCATTCTGTATTGGCCAATGCCTAAGAACGTGACATAATTGGGGAGCTGCTTTGGGCTGTGCAACTATTACAGGCGGTTTGTCCGGGTTTTTTCTCAGCTTGGAGCACCACTGACAGATCTTACCAAGCATGGGGCCTTCATATGGACCGAGAAATCATAGGAATCCTTTGATCACATGAAGGAATTCATGGGCACTTTTCCAGTGTTGGCACTACCAGACTTCACCTTGCCATTTGTACTAGAGTGTGACGCATCCGACGAAGGGATCGGTGCATTTTTTATGTAGGGAGGACACCCCATTGTATTCAAGAGCCGGAAGTTTATTCAACCTGAGAAGTTGTACTCCATTTATGACAAGGAAATGTTGGCAATGATGCATGCCTTGACCAAGTTCAGACAATATTTGGTGGGCAGCAAATTCGTGGTCAAGACTGATCACAACAGTTTGAAGTATTTCCTTGAGAAGAAGGACCTCAGTGAGCACCAACATAAATGGGTGACGAAGGTACATGGATTCGAATTTGACATAGAGTATGTCAAGGGGAAGAAGAA
>SNQJ01S0049085.1:22903-47514 GCA_010110895.2 Picea sitchensis | reverse complement strand
ATTATGTAGATTATGACTTGTCATTGAGGAGAAGAGGCACATCTCAAGAGAGATAGTTCAGTGTATTCCAGGAGGAAGACACTAGTTGGCTGATTTCGGTGTTGAAAGACACACCCTAGTCACCAGAAAGATCATCCAGGTCTTCCATCATTCTTTATTGATTCTACAGTGCTCCCATATTCTGGGTATTATCTTTTAGTTACTTATTTGTATTTCAGCTAAGATCCTTTTGTCTTTTGATCGAGCCGAGTGTTGTTATTTTATTCAGCCGCATTCAACCATTTTGTAATCCACAGAGATATCATAATACAAAATTTGCAGTCCTTTGTCGCGTTTATTATTTGTATGATTATTTATATGCTTTAAACCTTTGATCCTACACACACATTAGCAGCTTTTCCTAGACTAGCCAAGTCATGAACATTACATTTACTAGGAGGGCGGATAGTTTTAGATGGTTTTGTTGGAAGCCTGTTGAGATCTGAACCAGGGTCAGCCCAAGAAGTGAAATATTAATCCAATATATTTTAACTTTTATACTCTTACAAGTCATTTATAAAAAAACTCTTTATTTTTATAGCAGTTTTTGTAGGATTGTGATCCCCAGGTTCATGCTATGGAGGCCAGTGATGGTACCAAGATTGTTGTTACACCATAAAAACATCATATCGGCATGCCAACCACTCATACCGGCATGCTAGTCACTCAAACCATTACACCCTCCTGGGTCGATATTGGTAATACACTCGGCCTTGTCGAGGAC
The DNA here is from genome assembly GCA_010110895.2 of Picea sitchensis. Lineage (NCBI taxonomy): Eukaryota > Viridiplantae > Streptophyta > Pinopsida > Pinales > Pinaceae > Picea > Picea sitchensis. The sequence goes on along the minus strand of SNQJ01S0049085.1, from coordinate 46,751 downwards.
ATGCCAAAATTTGCACGGGATGATGTTGATGTAGAGCAAGGCTTTGCAGATTTTGAAGCATGATTTCCTGGATCTTCCCATGTCACTAGCACAAGAACACTAAGGGTTACCTTTTTGGTAAGTTATGAGCTCATCTCTATGTAAATAGAAAATATTCTAGGTATTTAAGATGTGCTTTAATTATTATGCACAATCTAATTGAAATTTACGTATAATGTGAAATTATTTTAAACTAATGATAATATTCTTTTGTAGGAAATGACACATTTTATAAACGCATGAATGACCTAAAATTGGATATATTTGGTCGATCCATATGCACAAGGTGGAAATAAAAAAGTTCCAAGTTAAAATATGAGCTCACTAACAAGTTGGTTGGCATATTCGATGCAGGCTCCTTTCGTAAATCTTGAGTCTCCTAAAAAGAAGGTGCATATTTAAAGTATCTATGGGACTGATATAGGGTTCATATGCAAAAGAACCCTAATTATGAGCATCCCCCAATGATTCATGAGAGGGAGTGGAGGGCCCTACAGGAAGATTCAAAGAAGAATATGCTCTGAAAAGGAGGAAAGACAACACCCGTCTCAGGAAGGTACGTGACACTTCTAATAATGTAATTATGTTTCTTTATTATCATTGCGGCATCTAATTACATATTTGAAACTTTTCAATACAGGCTTCTAGACACATCCAAAGCCACCAAGGCCAGAATTGAAAAACATGGGAAACACGAACTTGGCCCGGGTGGTTACTCGAAACTGGTCATACGAATTGTAAGTATAAAAAAATCAATTTCATCCAAATAATATATTGTTAACAATTTTAATTTAATTATAGAGAAGAAGCAAAGTTAATGTTCTTATGCAAATTTTTAGGGCATGGAGTTCAAAGAAGCTCCAACATGGGAATACCTCAAGGTTGATTTCAAGTCGTGGTTGAACGCAAAAAAATCTTGGGAGAAACACAACCTTCCAACACTCAAACCGACACACAGGTAAATAAAATCAATGAACACTGTTTATAATTAATTACTTATACAATCTATTGATTATTATTTTCAATCATAAAGTCACGTGTTTGTTTGTTTTAAGCAGGAAACCAATGAAGAAACAAGTTTCCCCACTAGAGGCACACATCCTAGTGACGATAGAGTGCCACCCAATGAAGGTGGTGTGCAACTCAGTATTGGAGGTATTTCATGTGCTATAAAAAATGTAGTATGGATTACCATTAAAAATATTTGATTTCAAATGGTGTATTAATTATAACCTTTCATGTTTCAACTCCAAAGCAACTAGAGGATGATGCTAGAAAAGAAGATGAACATATGGTCACATCTGAAACTACTCTGCTTTCCTCAACTACTCAAACAGGTAAAGAACACTCTAATGCTCTTTTTATTAATGAAATACTTGTAATAATAATAACAAAAAATATCAATTTAACATTTTTTTCTTATTGCAGCTGATGATCTGCACCCTCCCTTGCAACATCCTTGTTGTCATGAGTACACGACTAGGTCATCAATAATACATGCAGAGGCTAAAACAAGTGAAGGGGAAGAAGGAAGTGACGACCTACTTTCTGAATTCATTTCAAGCAAAAAGAAACCAAAAAATAAATGATTGTACTTAGAAACATCTTGTACCATATTGTGAAAACATATTTTTGATGATTAAATTTTTTGAGATGAAGTATTTTGTGTCTATGATTAATGAATGAATGAATGAATTTCATATGCTAATGAATGATTGCTATATGATTCTTTATCAACAAAACCACATATGTTTCTTTATGAATTTGTTGTTTTTCTAGTGTTTATGCATGAATCTTAATGTGTTTATTTCAACTATTTTTTAGTAGATAGACTGGGTACTGGGGAATTGAGAGTGATGTGAGGNGTTCAGTAGAGAATAAATTAGGATTTGGATCGTCCTGGAGAAAACCTCCCTCGATCCAATAGAGCAACAACAAGGTCAATGTTGACTTCGTTGTTTCTCCGTCAAATCGAGGGAGGTTTGCTCCAAGATTAGAATACTCCAATAAATTATTCTTGAAACCAAGAGGATCTCATTCAGGTATTGATGCACTCAAGTATTTTTAATTATTATTTAGTCATAAAAATGTTTGTTAATTTATTTTATTATTTTGTTGATTCTTTAAGTGTTGGTTAAATTATTAGAACAACTACCGGAGGAGATCTATTGGAGCAATGTTAAATGGATAGCATACGAGGAAAACCATTCAATATCCAATTATTTGAGTTGTTATTTCATTTCTTATTTCAATTGATTTGTATGATTGACATGATGATTTATATTTTGATTTTGGTTCTTCCCACTCACGTATGATTGACACAATGATTTATATTGTGATTTATATTGTGTTGTTGTTACCTTGATTTTGACAATGGTTACTTTATATGTGATTTATAAGGCCTTAGGAAGGTGCAGGGGCACCTCCTAAAAACACGTGGACAACTCTTCTCCTACCTCCATTGCAACTTCATGAACTTTTTCTTAAAACTTTTAGGTATTCAATCTTGTTTCTTTAACTTAACTAGTGGAATAGTTCTCTATTCCTATCCCATTATATTGTTTGTACTTTTAATTGATCATACAAATTCTATAAAGTGTTATTGTTCCAGGAAGTTACTCAAACACCTTTTAACCTCATCCATTTCAGAGACCTAGATTTTTCATTAGGTGATGAAGAGAGGGGGTGGTAGGATTGGCTATCAAAATTGATACTTTGATCCCTTGAGGTCACCAAGGAAGCCTCCTCCATCACTAAAATGATGGGATTTATTACTAAGGTGACAGTGTTAGGATATTTGTAGTTATGCAAGATTCAATGATCTTGTGTTTGGATTTTCACAGTTACAAATCCTTTGATAATACGCCCCTCTCCATGTGGCATGATTTCCAAGAAAGTTGCGGGACTGATTGACTCATAAAATGAACCCCAAGGATCCCAATGCTCTCATAATAGTGGAATGTATACTTCCCCACCAACCTGTTATCACATAAAGTTGTCAAAGACCATATGTGTTTGTTGAGAAAACCCAAGTTTGCACCCCTGCTCTGCCTCTCTCTTTTCTACACACCATTCCTAGGTTTTTTCCCCCTTCTGATTGATAAAGTCATTCCCCTTTCCGATCAATGATATGGTTTTCCTTAGCATCTTGTTTGACTAATCCTCAGCTCAAGGTTTCTCTGTTTTCTTTAAAGGATGAACACATATCACTATTTTTGGTCCAAATTGTTAGTCATCTTATTTTCTATTTATTGAGCTCACATCGGGTCATCCAAGTCCTTTGTTTTTACAGTTAACATCCATGATCACAAAGAAAAACTTTCAGAACAGTCCATTTCAGGATTGAAACACAATCAAACAGGCAAGTTTAGTTTTCAACAACGAAGATCCCTTGTGAAGTTCAATTTAGTGCCCCCCAAGTATTCAGAATTATAAGGTTGCGTGATTTTTTGTGTCAATAAGAAGCCCCGAGATTAAAGATCAAGAAAATGTTAAGTCTGGGCCATCAGATCTCATTGGGGAGAGATCGACGGTAGGGAAACATTTTGGAAGTCGGGACTCCATAGGATTTTAAGATTTATTCATCCAAAAAAGTCCGAAGTCCTTTAACCCAGAGAAAATATGGGCCATCGATCAAGGGGACATGCGGCGCCAGATATGAGCTATAGAAAAAGTCGATGCGAGATTTTCTAGTTGAGGAGTGTGCCAAGGTCCCGAAGAGCCGAAGCCCGAACTCCTGAAATAATCATGGGCTGTTGATATCAAACCAACAAGGAACGTTGATCTTGGCAGCAGTATCACTAGAAGTCTCGAAGTACTAAAGGTCCCGAAGTAAATCTTGGTCATCCAAATCAAGAGGCCACGCGTCACCAAATCCATCACTTCGGAAGATTTACTTCAAAGGATCGTGGGAGTTATGCATTGAAAGGTCTCGAAGAGCTGAAGCCCAAACTCCTAAAGTAATTGTGAGTCATTGATCTTCGTAGCAGGAAGCAGGGTCCATCTAAGAGTGGTGCGTGGTAGAAAAAGTGGGGCTTTCCCAGATCGTAGATTGCAATCAGATCAACGGCTCATGCGTATTCATCATTTCAAATTTGCATGAGTATTAGTGGCTAGGAAGAAGCCCCAGAGTTGCAGATCAAGTGCCACGTGTCCTTCTCCATTAGACGGTCAATATCTACTTCGGGAATCTGGACTCCGGTATTTTTATCTCCTCCCCTCTCACTTTCATCTGGATCATTTTCTCCTGAAGTCCACAGATCATTGTCACGTGTCCATACAAATCAAATGGTGGTAGTTTTCTTCAGAAATATGGGCTTCAAGAGTTTCAGTATCTCGCCTCCTGGTTTCATCTGGATCATTTTCTCCAGATGTTCACGGATAGTTTCTGCGTGTCCATCCAAATCTAACAGTAGTAGTTTTCTTTGAAAATCCAAGCTTCAGGAGTTTCAACATCTCGACTCCTGGTTTCATTCGAAGCATTTTCTCCTAGAGTTAAGAATCAAGTGTCATGTGTCCTCCTCAAATCAACAGTCATTGTTCACTTCAAAGCTTCAACATTCATTTCAGGTCACCACGTTACTCTGAGCCCATATTTATGCCAGATCTACATGCAGACCCATCTCGAGCTCCGAAGTCCAAATTACATGGAAGTCGTCAACGCAAACATGTGGCACCGTTATCAGTCATGACACATGGAATCCGTATAGTGCTAACACATGGCACTCATTTCAATCATTTTCAGATGTGACTTCAGCCTATTTTCTAGTGACACATGTCACCCTTCCATCTGTGACACATCAGCATAGTGACATCATGCCTCCATGTCAGATCATCCTCCATGAAGTGTTCTTTTTCAGTGCCAAAATCAGCGCCATCTCAAAGCAGGGTTAGAAGGATCCTAGGGTCAACGAGCAGATAAAATTCAGTGGTAGCGCTAAATTCAACAAGAGAGCCTAGATCACAGATCGTGAACTGATCAATGCCCATGTTTCATTGCGGGTGCGCAACTTGCTCGAGCGTTAAAATTATTGAGCGGTCCTGGAATCGAAACCGTAGTATAGTAAAAGACCAACGTGGTGGAAGGTGGTGAATTGTGGGATAAAAAGTGGTGTGAATCCAAACCTCCTTTGACAATCCTGCAATCATGTGCTTGTAAGATGTCCAATCCAAGAGCAATGCATGGCCACCCCCTAGACATTAAGCCTAGTCGCTATACTGTGAAAAAACATAATGAAAAAGGAGTGGTTGTTGAAACCTCGACTCACTCCATAAATAGAAGGCTTGGAAGGATCTGGCTGTGGAGACAGAACTATCATCTCGAGGTACCCCTATGGAAGTTTTTTCCTGCATACCCATGATGAGATGAGTTTGCGTCTGACAGGAGGATACACACACAGTCCGACAAATGAAACTCTTTGAATGGAGTGGGTCGATCACGCTTCTGGTAGTCGTGAATTGATCTGAGTATAAATCGAGGAGTTCAATATTTTGTTAGGGTCATCAACTGGTTGAGAAGAGCTCCCTATTTTGTAATATTTTGATGCCTGAGTTGTTCTCTAGTTATGTATCAAACTTGAGACTTTTTCATTAATAGAAGTTGACTTCTCTCATCTCTTTGTAAAAATTGTGTTGAAACACTCGGGCATGGAGGATCCAGTTGAGGGTTGTATTTCTATTGTAATGTAGGTTTGATTACAATATTATTGTGACCAGTTTTAGTTAGCTTCCTTGTTATCCTATTCCCCCTTACGTTGAAAGGCTCGGGCATGGAGGATCCAGTCGAGTTGTTGTAGTTGCATGATAATGTAGGTTTGATTATTATATTGTTGTGACATATTTTAGTGTATGAAACTTGAGTTCAAGAGTGCTCTTGAGCCTGAGTTTTTCTTCACCAAGCTGCTTGAAAGACGGATGACCATAGAAGTCTTGTTCACCTCTCTCATTAAGTCTTCCTTATGCTCACACTTAAACTCAAATCACTGACTAAATTTAATGAGGCCCTCACTTCCCTGTGCATTGCTTGTCCAGTTTATATGTTAAAATCATTCTTGTACTGATTTTTTTCCATTTGACCTCCACTCACAAAACCAACATCCACCAAACAATCTGATGGGTACCGGGCTTACCCTCTTGAAGTATGAGGGTAACTCTCAGTGATAACATTAATGGTGTCGTTGTCAGGGAATGCATTGAAGACATTTCCCTGGGATTGAACAAAAAAGAAATTATGATTCTGAAGGTGGATAAGAAATCAGTACCTTGAAGATTGCAACTTGCACCTGGTGACTCCACTGTTTTAGGTGTGGCTCCTAAAGGTAGACACATGAGGTATAATCCATAGCTACCTCTAGAAACACCTAAAGTTGACCCAGAGAATATTATCAATAAAGTAAAGGCCTCTCAAGAAGGACTTTTAGCTATTGTACCAGGTGACTCTGGTGATTTACATGATTCTTCTTCTAAAAATTCAATAGTTGTATCTAATTCTCCTTTTATATCATCTACTAGAGTTTCCAGAAGTTTTAAATTTTGGAAGCTTTCCTGCTCAACTTCCCCTTTCTAGTCTTCAATTGGAACGAGAAACTTTTGAAAATCTTGTTTCCCATGATATTGTAAAGTGGTTTAGACCCAAAAGCTTAGAATATTTTCCCACTTTGGGATTTCCTACTCTTCCTCCTATTAAATTTGTTGTATCCAAAGTGGGGGAAACTTATTTTCCTTTGAACCCTATATCATTATCCCACAACACTCAATAGTTTCCCCTTTCCCCCAGAAACATAGTTGTAGTCGTACCTGTCCCAACTCCATCTCCCCCTGGTTCTCCTAGAGTTCACATCCCAATGGCAGGTGCTAATCCTCCTAGAAACATGATGGATAACATAGTGGTTTCTAGATATGCCCCTCTTGTTTTACCTCAGCTTGTGAATGCTCTCCTAGCTGGAGACTACCTTAAGTACATACCCAAGTTTATAGGGGAGGAAGGCATAACCGCAGAAGAACACCTTTCAACTTTTTATAGTTATGCAGATAATCAAAACATTGCAAATGAATATGTCTGGATGAGATTTTTTGTACAGAGCCTTGATGGTGAGGATAGAAAATGGTTTAGGGGCTTAAATCCTGGATCTATTGGTGGGATTGAGGCTCTAGATGATTCATTCTTAATACATTTGGGGGGTAAAGATTATTTCCTTTATTATATTACATAATTTGGGGCACTTAAGAGAGAAGAAGGGGAATCTGTTTTAGACTTCTCGAAGAGATTTAATAAGATGTACAATAAGATTCCCATTGAAATTAAGCCTACAGAAACCTCTGCCAATATTACTTATGCTAGTGCTTTTGACCCCGAGTTTTGCCTCCTGTTGAGAGAAAGAAGAGATACCTCCTTGGCTCATATGCAAGATGCATCCCTTGAAGTAGAATCCAATATATTTCCAGTTGAAAAACTTAGGAGTAAGGTTGATAGAGATAGAAGAAAGGGTAGGTATGAAGCTTCAACCTATGTTTCCTCTGTTGCCCACCCTCAATTGGATGAATTGACAAAACTGGTAAAATCACTTTCTGCAGAAATGGAGAAATTGAAATGTGAAGGAAGACAGAGCTATAGAAACCCCCAAAATGCTGATAATAGGGGTAATTTCAGGAGACCAAATAATGCCCCTCAGATCATCCAAAGAGATCAAAGAAATAGGGATAGGGATGATAAACAATTCCAATCCCTTCTCCAAAATAACCTGGTTACTGATCAAGAAGGAGAAGAAGAAGATGATGAGCTTGAAATCCATTGTCTTGGTGACACCTCCTCATCGCCTCATTTAACCCATTCTGCATATGAAGAGTAGCTCATGGATATCCAACTAAATGAGTTGAACAAATGGGAAAGGACCAGTGGAAATACAAACATATACAACCTCGGGTCCAAGAAGAAAGAAGGAAATCCTGACATTCCTGATCAACCTACTAGAGCAGTGAATCCTACTAAGAGTGTGGCAGCTAGGAATAAAGAAAAAGAGGCACAAAACCCCCAGCCAGTGGTTAAGATCCCTACCCCATAAGTTAAGGAGATTCTAAAGCCTCCCTTGTCTTTTAGCTATGAGAATGAGATTCAAAAGATTAAAATCCCTGTACCTTTCTTGGAGCTAGTTAAAATGGAGGATTTCAAAAGATACCTCTCCAAATTACTGCAGCCTGAGTCTTCATCTCATTCCACTGATTCAGTCAACCTCCAAGATGAAAATTCTTTTGTCATAATGGGACATTTGGTTGAGGATAGAGATGACTCTTCTCCTCCTTTCTATACCTCATTGAACATCCATGATAAGGTGTTGCACAACTGCTTGATGGATTCAGGAGCATCTCACAATCTCATGCCTAAGATTGTCATGAAGGAACTCGGGTTGGAGGTTACAAAAACTTACCATGACCTGTACTCATTTGATTCTAGGAAGGTGAAGTGCATCGGGGTTATCAAAGACTTGTATGTTTCCTTGTTCCAGTTGCCGATGAAAAGTGTGGTCATGGATATTGTGGTGGTTGATGTCCCCCCTAAGTTTGGGATGCTATTGTCTAGATCTTGGATTAAAAGACTAGGGGGGCACATTGTAGATGGATCTTTCATATGCCACTATTCCTGTGTTTGGGGGAGAGCATAGAGGATTTACAGGGAAGCTCAACTTTCTTACATTATCAGTGATGAAGAAAATCCGACCAACCACCCCATTTTTGTAGTAGACACTGATCTAGGAAGCAATATGTTACAACTCGCTGATGGACCTCAAGAACCTATTGAAATCAGAAAGAAACCCATCACCTCTTGTGAAGCTCCCCTTTCCAATATCTTTGTTTGGAAAATGTTTTTTGATGGAGCCTCTTCTAGGAAAAGTGTTGGGGCTGCAGTAGTTTTAATTTCTGATCAGGGGATCAAATTTTGCTCAATTTTCAAAGTGCTCAGAATGCGACGAAAACAGTGCCATTGCGTCTGTCTCGTCTTCCTGATTCCGACGGTATATTTACTTTCTCAAATGGAGTCTGTATGAAGGAGATATCACGATCTGTCCGCCAAGCCAAACAAGCAAACTTTTTGGATGCTGACTGTACCTGTCCGTACAATTCCGTATGGTGACATGGCAAGACCGTACAGGCCATACGGTGATGATGTGGCAGTTGGTTATTGGTTGGTTGCTGGCGTATTGGGTGGTGACACGTGTTCGATTGGTGGCGAGTAATATGAGGACACGTGGCCCAATCCATGGGCGCCACGTGTCCCCTTCATTTTGTTCATTGGTTGTATAAAATTATATGGGGAGTCCGTGGGGTTTGACCCCCGGACCTCCCCCAACTCTAACGACTTCATAACTCTCTGTTAACCATTATTCCGCCACATGAACCTTGTTAGTAATATGGTTTTACTATTATTTAACGTTGATATATGTCGGATGCAAAGGGGGGTCGGGTCGGGGCTAAGCCCCGACCCGTGGACACATTGTAATACATACGACCATATATATAAAAGCCCGACCGTTGGCGCGTGTATTACATTGCATTGTATTGCAATATTACATTGCATATATATATAAACTATAGTTTGCATATTATATTAACCTACGCGCGGGGTTTTAAACCATAACCTTTGGTTAAATGTGCATGCATGTAACCCGTGGTTTGAATGGTGGTTTAACCGCGCGGGGGTTACACAGTTGGACAATGAATTAACCACTTTTCCCAGCATTCGGTCACATGCTACCATATGCCCAGGTGTCGAGGCGGTTAGGGGCTGGAGGCACCTTAACCGTCCTACGGTTTGCACCGTTGGCGCGGTTGCGCCCGGTGCCAGGTTTTTACGCTTTAAAGAGCGTGTGAGCCAGGTTCATTCAAGGGGAGTGCGAATTGTAGAACCAGAGACAGCAAGCTTGGAGAAGGAGACTTCCAGGAGGCCTATCCTTCTCATTTTTCGACCGTTTCAGGTGCCGAAAGAGCCCAGACAGGGGTTTTGGGATGCTGGGAAGCCATTGGAGCAGTCGGTTTGTCAGTTTGAGCATTGTAAGACATGTTTTTGAGCACTTTTGAGCAATTAATAATAATAATCCATTGGAAGCTGGACCAGGAGATGTAGCCCATAAGAGGGGTGAACTCCTTTATCAATTGCTGTGCACATGTGTTTATGTTCAATGTTTATGCTGCTATCTATGTGTATTTTGCATAAGTAATCCTTAATTTATGTGTTGCNTTAATTTATGTGTTGCAAATTGATCCTGTTGCTTTAAACACATAACATTTCACTTGCAATAATTATTCAAGTTTTTCAAGTCTTCTTCATTTTTAGATCAATTTCCCCTACCCAAGAGACCATATCTCTGTCTTTTAAGCTTGAATTTGAAACAACAAACATGAGGCACTTGTTTTGGGTTTAAGAGTTTCCAAAGACATGAATATTGAGGAGCTAGTAGTATTCTGAGATGCTGAGTTAATTGTACATTAGGTCAGAAATCTGTATCAGGCTAAGCACCCAGGTCAAGGGCCTACAGAAATGAAGTCTAGGATATTAGACAGTTTCTTCTTGGCTTTTAATATTTCTTTTGTTCCAAGAGAGGATAACACTGTGAAAGATTCATTGGTTGTTTCAGCAAGTAAGTTTAGGGTTCCTTTTCCCCCTAAACTCAAGTATGATGTGGAGTTAAAATACAAGCCCTCTATTCCCGACAATGTCAAACATTGGAAGGTTTTTTAGGATGATCTTGAGATAAAAAGGTTTCTTGAGACTGTGGATGAATTTTGATTTTCATATTGATCTGGATTAGGATTCCAAAGAAGGCCTTCATGCTGATGTTTTTCTTAATAAAATTGTTGACCATCTTATTGTTTAGTTTCCGAGTAACCATATTCCAAAGGGACTAGTCCCTTTGGATATGTTGTTTGACAGAAATGATGTTGTTGTAAAGGATAAAGGTTCGAATGAAAATGATGATGTGATTGAATGCAATTTGGGAACAGAGGAAAACCCAAAATATGTCAAATTGTCTAGTAGTTTGTCAAAGGAGAAAAAGACTGAATATGTTAATCTTTTGAAGGAGTTTGTTGATGTGTTTTCCTGGAAATATGAACATTTGAGAACATATGACACCAACATCATTGAACACAAAATCCCTTTGAAAGAAGACACCAAACCTTTCAGGAAGAAACTCACACAGATAAATCCCATGCTGCTACCTATTATGGAAAAATAAGTGAAAAAGTTGTTGGATGCACAGATCATCATCCCCTTGAGATTTTCAGAATGGGTGGCTAATTTGGTGCCTGTGAGGAAGAAGAATGGGGAAATCAGATTATGTGTAGATTTCAGGAATTTGAACAAGAGCTCCAAAAAGGACAACTACCCCTTGCCAAAGATGGAGCACATTTTACAGAAAGTGACTGGTTCATCCAGGATGTCTATGATTGATGGCTTCTCTGGCTACAATCAGATCTATGTCCTGCCTGAAGATAGAGAGAAGACAACTTTTTCTACTCCTTGGGGCACATTCATGTATGCTAAAATTCCTTTTGGATTGATGAATGCAGGAGCAACCTTCCATCGAGCCATGGACATTGCCTTCATTGGGGAAAAGGACATATTTGTAGTCATCTATCTAGATGGCATTATAGTATTCTCAAGGTCTGATAAAGAGCATTGTCATCACCTAAAGAAAGTCTTCTTGAAGTGCATAAGGTTTGGTCTCTCCCTCAATCCTAAGAAATCTTTATTTTCTACGAAAGAGATAAAATTGTTGGGGCATATTGTGTCATCTGAAGGGGTGAGAATTCATCCAAGTAGGGTAGAGGCCATCCAGACCTTATCTTTTCCTAGATCTAAAAAAGAGGTTCAATCTTTCTTGGGTAAAATCAACTTTCTAAGGAGGTTCATTTCAAATTTTGTTGAGTTGGTTAAACACATTAAAACCATGCTTAGAAAAGGAAACGAAGTGAAATGGATTGTTGAGTCCATAAATTCTTTCGACCAAATCAAGAGGGGTTTGACTGAAGCACCTATGCTCATCAGTCCTGACTATTCTAAGGAATTTCTGATATTTTCTTTCGCCTCATCTGATACATTGGTTGTTGTTTTGATACAAAAAATGATAGAGGGGTTAGAGTAGCCTATTTCCTTTTTCAGCAAAGCATTGAGGGATGAAGAAATGAGATACGATATCACGGAAAAGCAGGCATATGCTCTGGTCAAAGCCCTCAAGGATTTAAGAATATATGTTCTACATTCAAAGATTATTGCATATGTCCCCTTGTCCTCAGTAAAGGAGATATTGTTCCAACCTGATATAGATGGGAAGAGAAGCAAATGGATTGCCAAAATTCTGGAGTTTGACCAGGAAATAAAACCCACCAAATTGGTGAAAGGCCAAGGTTTAGCCATGTTACTAGCTGAATCAAATTGCAAGTTGTTGGGGGTTAATTTCATGAACACACACTTAGAAAATCAGCAAACTGAGATTGTTGATAAAGACTCTCATGTCGACCTCAACTTAGCAGAATGCACCTGGTATAAAGACATCATATATTTTCTACAGAAGTTGAGGCCTCCTGATGGTTTGGACAAAATCAAGGTGAGATCTTTGAAACTCAAAGCAATCAAATATTGCCTCATTGATCAGGTTTTGTACTGGAAGGATCCTCTGGGAGTTCTACTGAGATGTCTGGATCCACAAGAGGCCCAAAGAGCTATGACTGATTTTCATGACAACTCATGTGGGGGGCATCATTTTTGGAGGACCACATCTTATAAGATCCTCAGAGCTGGGTATTTCTGGCCTAGCCTTTTTACTATTGTTTTTGCAAATATTAGAGCTTGTTCCAAGTGTCAAAATTTTGCTGGAAAGAAGCAACTCAAATATTTTCCTTTGAAACCTGTAATGGTTTCTGGACCTTTTCATCAGTGGGGTCTTGACTTCATTGGAGAGATCCACCCAGCCTCAAGTGGCTAGCACATGTGGATTTTGATTGCCACAGATTATTTTACCAAATGGATAGAATCCATCCCTACAAGGAGTTCCTCCCACAAGGTAATCATAAGCTTCCTTGAAGACATCATGTCCAGATTTGGCTTCCCAAGCAGGATTGTTACAGACAATGTTGCTTCTTTCAAAGTTGAAACATTAATCAAGTTCTGTGAGAAGTAGGAGATTACAATATTCCATTCTACTCCCTACTACCCTCGGGGAAATGGTTTAGTAGAGTCCCCCAACAAAAGCCTCATAAAGATCATCAAGAAGTTGTTAGAAGACAACAAAAAACCCTGGGATTCAAAGCTGAAGTTTGCATTATGGGCTGACAGAGTTACACCAAAAGGTCACTTGGCATATCCTCTTTTCATCTTGTGTATGGGGTTGAGGCTATATTTCCTACTCAACTTGCCTTGCCTGTGGCCAAATTCCTCCAAGACTACCAAGGAGAACCCGATGATATGGTCAGGAGAATACAACAACTGGTAGAAGTACAACAGACTAGGGAGCAACTGCTTGATAAAGATCAGGACCATCAGCAGAAAATAAAATGAGCTTTTGACAATGGGGCAAGCAAGGAAGATTTTCAACTGGTAGATCTTGTGCTCAAATGGGATGCCCCCAAGAAAGACAAATGCAAACATGGTAAATTTGAAGCCTTATGGATTGGTCCCTTCAATATTTATGAGGTATTTCCAAACAACACTTATAGATTGCAGAACTTGGAGGATTCCAAATTTTTGGGTGGCCCTGTCGATGGGCATTTCCTGAAAAAGTATATTGTCTAAGTCGTGTTTGGCTTTCCACCATTGTAATTACCACTTTATTTTATTTTTGATATTAATAAGTGACTCCATAACCCAAAATCTAAGGCACTGGAACTGCACGTTCGTGGCAGCTCGCAGGGAGCATGCCATCCCCTGTGGAGCCAAATGTTATAACATAAATTTATCAAATACTGTATGTGTTTGTTGAGAAAACCCAAGTCTGCACCCCTACTCTGCCTCTCTCTTTTCTGCACACAATTCCTTGTTTTTTTCCCCCTTCTAATTGATAAAGTCATTCCCCTTTTTGGGCAATGATCTAGTTTTCCTTAGCATCTTGTTTGACTAATCCTCGGCTCAAAGTTTCTCTGTTTTATTTAAAGGATGAACACATATCGTGATTTTTGGTCCAAATTGTTGGTCATCTTATTTTCTATTGATTGAGCTCACATCCGGTCATCGAAGTCCTTTGTTTGTACAGTTAACATCCATGAGAACAAAGTGCAACTTTCAGAACAATCCATTTCGGGCTTAAAGCACAAGAAAATAGGCAGGTTCAGTGTTCAAAAATGGATATCCCCTATGAATTCCAGTTTAGCGGCCCTCGAGTATTCAAAATTATAAAGTTGCGTGAGTTTTAGCGTCAATCAGAAGCCCTGAGATTAAAGATCAAGAAAAGGTTAAGTTTGGGCCGTCGGATCTCATTGGCGAGAGATCAACAGTAGGGAAACATTTTAGAAATCGAGACTCCAAAGGATTGTAAGAGTTATTCTTCCAAAAAAGTCCGAAGTCCCAAAACCCAGAGAAAATATGGGTCATCGATCAAGGGGACACACGATGCCAGATATGAGCTGTGGAAAAATTCGTTGTGGGATTTTCCAGTTGACGATCAATACCACACGTCCTTCTCCATCAGATGGTCAATATCTACTTCGAGAATCTGGACTCCGAGAGTTTTAGCTCCTCCCCTCTTGCTTTCATCCAAAACATTTTCTCCTGAAGTCTCGGGATCGTTGTCGGGTGTCCATCCAAATCTAACGGTGGTAGTTTTCTTTGGAAATCTGGGCTTCAGGAATTTCAGCATCTCGACTCCTGGTTTCATCCAGAGCATTTTCTCCCAAAGATTGTGGATCGTTGTCGTGTGTCCATCAAAATCTAACAGTGGTAGTTTTCTTTGGTAATCCAAGCTTCGGGATTTTCAACATCTCGACTCATGGTTTCATCCAGAGCGTTTTCTCTCGGAGTTAATAATCAAGCACCACGTGTCCTCCTCTGATCGACGGTCGTCGTTCACTTCAGAGCTTCAACATTCGTTTCAGGTCACCACATCACTCTGAGCCCATATGTATGCCAGTTCTACATGCAGACCCCTCTCGAGCTCCGAAGTCCAATGTATGTGGCAGCCATCAACACAGACATGTGGCATCGTTATCAATCATGACACGTGGCATCTGTCTAGTGATAACACATGGACCTCATTTGAAGCATTTTTGGACGTGTCTTCAGCCTATTTTCGAGTGACACATGTCACCCGTCCATCCACGATACGACAACATAGTGACATCAAGCCTCCATGTCAGATCATCCTCCGGGAAGTGTTCTTGTTCACTGCCAAAATTAGTGCCATCTCAAAGCATGGTTAGAAGGATCCTAGGGTTGGTGGGCAGATAAACTTCAGCGATGGTGCTAAATTTAGTAGGAGAGCCCAGATTGCAAATCGTGACCAGATCAATGACTATGTTTCATTGCGGGGGCACAACTTGCTCAAGCGTTAAAATTATTGAGCAGTCCCGCAATCAAAACCGTGGTATAGTAAAAGAGCGACATGGTGGAAGGTGGTGAATTGCGGGCTCAAAAGCGGTGTGAATCCAAACTGCCTTTGACGGTCCCGAAATCACGTGCTTGTAAGACATCCAATCCAAGAGAAGCGTGTGGTCACCCCCTAGACATTAAGCCTCGTCGTTATTATGAGAAAAAGCATTTAATGAAAAAGGAGTGGTGGTTGAAACCTTGACTCACTCCATAAATAGAAGGCATGGAAGGATCTAGCCATGGAGACTGAATTGTCAGACCGAGGTACCCCTATGGAAGGTTTTTCCTAGATACCCATGTTGAGCTGAGTTTGTGTCTGAAAGGAGGATACATGCACAGTCTGACAGAAGAAGGCGCAGACGAAAAGCTTTGAATGCAGTGGTCCGATCACACTTTTGGTAGTCATGAATTGATCTGAGTATAAATCGAGGAGTTCAATATTTTGTTAGGGTCGTCAACTGGTTGAGCAGAGCTCCCTAATTTGTAATATTTTGATGCCTAAGCTATTCTCTGGTTATGTATCAAACTTGAGACTTTCGCATTAATAGAAGTCAACTTCTCTCATCTCTTTGTAAAAACTGTGCTAAAACACTCGAGTAGGGAGGATCCAGTTGAGGGTTGTAGTTCTATTGTAATGTAGGTTTGATTACAGTATTGTTGTGACCAATTTTAGTCAGTTTCCTTGTTATCCTATTCCTCCTTACACTGAAAGGCTCGGGCATGGAGGATCCAGTCGATTTGTTGTAGTTTCATGATAATGTAGGTTTTATTATTATGCTGCTATGACATATTTCAGTGTCTGAAACTTGAGTTGAAAAGTGCTCTTGAGCCTGAGTTTTTCTTCACCAAGCTGCTTGAAAGATGGATGCCCATAGAAGTCTTGTTCACCTCTCTCACTAAGTCTTCCTTCTGCTCACTCTTAAAATCAAATCACTGACTGAAGTTAATGAGGCCCTCACTTCCCTATGCATTACTTGTCCAGTTTCTTTGTTAAAATCATTCTTGTACTGAGTTTTGTCCATTTGACCTCCACTCACAAAACCAACATCCACCAAACATTATGATGGGTATCGAGCTTACCCTCTTGCAGTCTGAGGGTGAATATTAGTGCTAACAAAACCTATTACATGTGGGTACTCATCCCATTCTTCTCATAATTTTGGAAGGTGGCCCTCCCACCAAATGCATTCAATGTTTGGTTTGTCAAGTCAAAATGAGGATTTAGATGGATAAATACAAAATGGCTTGGGTAAATGGTATAGGAATATTGGGAATGTATAATTTCCCTTAGAAACCCCTCACACTTGCCCTCTTGTGGCATCATGACCCCTATTTTACGTTCTCCTACCTCAGTCAGCCTTGGGTATTTTACAAATATTTAAATTTCCACGACATGTCTTCCTAATTGTAAATTCCACTCCATTACGACATCAAAATAAGTGAGTACAATAGAGTAATTTTTTTTTAAAACAACTATCAAGAAAAGCGATATGCGATAATGACATACATTAATAATTACATATTCAATTTCATCTCATCACTACATAAAAAAATCCAAATACAACATCAATATTATGCAAGATCAACCATATCACAATAAAATTACAAGGATATCTACCCAACCAACTTATCCTGCAAGGTTAGGACCTCCAAGACACATAATCAATGCTCCCAGAATTCATCTGATTGATTTTGACCATTTAAGGTGTGAGGACTGGCGACTGTTTTGAGGAACAAGGAGATATATAGTTCCCTTAACCACCATCATATTCCAAAATTTGAGACGAAATCAACAACATTACTCATCTTAATTTCTTTATGTAGAGACCCTAATACAGATTCGAGTAAGGTAAAAAATTGAGAATATATATATAAACTCTTAACACGCCACAATGAAATTCAAGTCTTATTTTTTTTAACCACTGTTTGAGTTTCTGCAGTATCCAAAGGGTATATAAAATTTGATACATGTACATTCTAAACCTTTAGGATTCTAAAGCATAACACTAACTATCATGGTTTTACTAATTTACTTTAATCATAATACATGAATCAAATACTGTGCAAGTAACTTTCGACTTCTCCTAGGTAGCGCACTTGCGCCATAATCATTATGTTATGGGAACATGGTGATATAATTAAGTTCCAGGTCTCTTAAAAACCTATATTTATTTATTACCGACTAAGTTGTAGGTGCCCATATACACTATAATACATTCTTATTAATTTCATACGTCTACAATAACAATAGATGGACATACTATGATTTTAATTTGCTCGACAATCATCAATTAACATTATTAAACTAACAATATTAATCAATAAAAATGAATCACAAGGATTTCATCATAACAATTTTTTCTTGACTTAAAGCTAGACCTTAAGTCTTACTTAAATTATAATAATAATTGCTAAGTAGAATACATTTAATTTACAAAATAGTCTTATTAAATAAAAAATATCTTACTAATTAAGAAGTCTTCTTGAATTATATTTTCAATAGAGCAACCATAAAAATCCAAAGGTTCTTATAATCTATTGAGGCTAACTGGTAAACAAAATAATAGGTATTGCAATATGCAATAGCCGTTAGTAAATTATTCGCCTAAAATCAATTAATGGGGATCGTGCTCCAATTCTATTCATCGAAAGATATTTGACAAAAATTAAATTCGAAAGTTGAGCTAGTGAAGAGTTGACTACCACATCGACACCATAAGCATTTTAGTGGTGAGAAAAGTTCGACTACTAACTCGACGAGTGGTCTTTGCACCACGCGTGATCGAAGGAGTAAAGAAAAAATTATTAACAACAGGGATCGACATCTCCTTGTTTAAAAATAACTTATGGATCAAGAAGATAGAGGTCTTACTTATAATCCATTGAAATTATAACTATCACAGTCACATAATTGTGACTGATTAATGTTGAAAGGCATATTTACTTGTTAAGAATGCAGTTGAGTTGTCGTGAAGAGTACAGTGGAGTCGTCGTTCAAGAACACAGTTGACCTAAAAGTTGAGTCATCATGAAGAATGCAGCGATGAAGAGACACTTGGTATCATATATTACTAAGGTGAGGAAATTTGTGGTTAATAATCCAAATGTGGTAATGTTAAACGTTAATTATTTAAACATGGCAATCATATAGTGCTATAGTAATTTCTTAATATGATTAGGTAAATGTTAAAAAATAAACAGGTTAATGGATGCATTCAAAAATACAAGGAGATTATGAAGAGTAAATCACATTCATTGATTTGGGAGGACGACTAAAAATATTCCAGCATATTTAATTGTTAGCCATTAGATTAGAATTTTAGATTAAAAGATGATTAATTGTGTCCATTGCCAATAGGTATACTCCTTTCGGCGTAATAAAACCCGACGATACGATAATTAAATAAGACTACCACTCATTCAATTTAGATGCTTAACAAAAGTCCTAATAATTATATTTCAATTAAATTTAATAGATATGTCCTCAAGGATATAAGAAAATTTTCTAATTAACTTCATTCGATTGCACCATGTTTAGTTAAACAACAGAAATAGATTATTGTGCTCAGTTTTGAAATTGGTAAACACAAACAAAAATTCCTGAGATTATATTCCTATTTCAATAGTCATCTATACATTCATGGAACCAACTAGAATTTATATTCGAGCAGACTAATGATTCTTCTAACAATAAAATACTTTAATAGCATTATCAATGAAATTCATTCATCATATTAACATGAATATTAAGAAATTACATCGAGTCTTTGTAATTAAAAATTTCAGAAAATGGTATGGAATCAATCATCCATTCCAATGATGTTTAGTATTTCCATTCAACATTGCATAACAATAATCACATAAATAGCGAAATACCGTAACCGAGAGAAACTACACTTGATTTTTATCTTGATCCATTGTCTTGCACACATTCCTTTATGCTTGTAATCCAAGACTTCGCTGATAGCGCCTAGCCAACGCTAGGGGTACTCTTCTTCCCCCTTAGCCCCCCAAGCCGCAAAGGGGCCAAGCACAAAACCCGAACACAATATCTCCCAAGCTTTCCTCCCAAGGAAGAGCTTCCACTCTTTTCACAAGCTTGGTATCCCAACTCTCACAAGTAAAACACAGTCCAACAAAAATTTGGCAACATAACTTTACAAAAAAAATGAGATCATTTTTCCTTCTTCACCATTTGTTTTAAAGAAAAACCCCCAATGACACATGTCCTCGTGCAAAATTAATTTAGTTAGGATTATTCACCCACACACTTGTCACACTCTCCCCAAGTTGCACAAGTAATTACCATTTTTATTTTATTTAAAAACCAATTTACCTCACATTCCCCAATGAGTTCCTATTTCCGCTCTTAGTTGTCCCTTTGTTCCTCAGATTCTCATTTAATGAGTGCCTCCTAACTAGATCTTAGTTAGAGTTGGAATATGAGTCTTTTTCTAGTTAGACTAGTGGTAGCTTGACTCTAGATACTGTTCTATGTGTACCACTATTCTCTCATATTTTATTTCTTTCTATTTTAAAAATATCTTTTTATTATTTTCATGCACACGTGTGAAATTTATCCAATCTTTAGATTATATTCCCCTTTTTCCCAGAGTTTGATTATTCTCCAATCTTTTAACTTATGTCATAATTCATTTAGTCCCTTAGTTAAATTTAGACTTAGACTTAGTTTTAGACTTAGGCTTAGACTTTTATTGGGCTTTATAATTAATAAATTCATTGTTTATTTAATTATTTTAATCCAACAAGGTTTAATCATTTAAATGTTTTCTAGGCCAACTAGATTTATTGACTCAAGTTTTTAATTACGCGATGTGCCCTTCAAGATGCACCTCTATGTTCCAAGGGTGCCACTCGCCTTTGACTAGTTTTGGAAGTTTTTCCAACCCTTCGAGTCAACACTCCACTCGGTCAACCTTGTGAGAGACTAAGGGCTTCTAGGGAATAAGGACTCCACCTTATTGTGTCCCCTTTAGAAATATTTGTAAGTGACTGTCTCAGTCTTTCCTCACGAAATCGTGGACCACTCAAACTAGGTAATCATTAACCTATAGTTCCGGCCACGATGACAGTGCTAGTAGGATGTGACAGGGACATTGCCACACCTCTCCCTCCATTTCTGGTTTCTGTGCATGCCCCCTTTACTTCTTATGTGAGTCGGATTAGTAAGCATCATCAAGCCTGCATCCACTGATAAAAACCTTGTCAAAAATCCATATACATAAATCATATTGTAATCAATCATATGTCACAAGTGCGTAAATGAAATATTCAATCAAAATGCAATTCACTCCCTAAATCAATCCAGAGTCCAAGGAAGTCCATTGATGCCATCAACATCCATAACCTGTCATGTATCCTGCACACTCAGGAAAACTCGTCAATAACATATTCCAGTACATATACATCAATAACAATAAGTCACAACACATCATTGTCATCATGTAAACCCATAATCGAAATGAAATCACAATGTACCATAACCGGATCACTTGCATGCAAGTGTCCTCAAATAATAAGTCAATAAAAGTATGCTCAGTAGAACGGAATGTTACACTCATAGCATAAAATAAAAAATAACATGTAAAACATCCACACTAAAACATAACCAACATATAAATAATATTTTTTTTACAATTCATCACAGGATTAGAAATTTGGGTCATTACATTAACCCTATACCTATCTTGAATAATCATGACAAAGTGATAAAAAATATTAGCATCTTCCAATATGAGGTAGATGTAAATGCCACCCCATGACATGTGTAATCTCCTATAAACATCATTCTTATTTATTTTGCAAATATTTAAATTGCACGACATGTATTCCTCATTGTGTAAAATAAAGAATGGTATTTAAAACATCCACGCTAAAACAAAACCAACATATAAATAATAATTAATTACAATTCATCACACGATTATAAATTAGGGTTATTACATTAACCTTATACCTATCTTGAATAATCATGACAAAGTGATTAAAAATATTAGCATCTTCCAATATGAGGTAGATGCATATGCCACCCCATGACATGTGTCGTCTCCTCTAAACATTATTCTTATTATTAATATATTACACAAACTTCATGGAATGGGTAACTTCTATTAACGAAGACATGGTTGTATTCTTTGATCCATGCAATAATATCGGTGTACATGATAATGACGCACGTATGAGACTATTTGTAAATTATTTGGAAGGTAGGGATATTGATGGGTTTTTTATCTTCCCAATAAGATCTTTTCAACCTAGTTTGAATAAATTTATTGGTTTAAGTCTACTTTTGGCAAAATGGAAAAACCTAACGACCACATGAGAAATTTTAAGAATTTTTCTTTTAAAGATGGCGAGACCATCAAATCCTTTAACCTTAGGTTCATGAAACTTTTTAATAAGATTCCCAAAGTTATTAGACTCACTCGACAAGTTTCTCTTGCTCATAATGATAATAACTTACCCCTTTCTTATTTTCATCAGTTAGAAGAGAATGGTATAAAATGTCTAAGCTCTACTGTGCAAACTTGTTTGGAGTTTGAAGAGCATAACCTTAGAATAGCTTTATTCTTTGGCAATTTTGGTCCCAAAACTGATATGTTTGTGATGTTACAAATGATGTAGTAAATGCATAATTAGATTATCTAATTTGAGCACAAGATAACTTTATATCCTAAATTTGCTTTAAATTCTACCTTTAGGATTTTGACAAGACCAAATCCTGCTAAGTCCGAAGAATATTTTTTTCATCATTGGTGTAATTTATATGTTAAAGCTCATGATACAATGTCTTGTGAGCCTTTTATGGTTGCTAGAGAAAGGGGAAAAGGTAAAAAGTTCCTCATATTGTAGTTGTCATCAAAGAAGAAGAACAATATGATGAATATACATTACAATGACTAGAAATTAGACAATCCAAAATTAGTCTAGACCAAAATCTGTATAAAATCCTTGTCAAGGAAATGTTGGAAAGAACAAAAATAATGAAAATAATAAACTTATTATGTTTCCAACTATAGAACAACAACCATTATCTATTATCTAGAACTAAAATCTCATTATTCTATAAAACAAATTGATTTTTTTCCACTCAGGTATTCACCTTATAATGTGGCTAATGACTCGGTGCTCTCAAAGAAATATTGGTTTTTTAGATGTACTATATGCCTTGGAACGACAACAAAACCTCAATAAATCCCTCGTCTCCCTCATTTTACCAGTTGTGAATAATGGATAACAACATGTTTAAGCGAAAATGCTACTAACTTAGAATAATTTTTTAAGAAAGAGGCATTTATGTCCACCACAACTAGACATGACCCTATATAGCCTCCTTTTTATGTCTTCGTCTGAATTATGGGAAAAATTACATATTCTTTTTTATTGATGGAGGTTATTGTCCCAACATCATGTCCAAAGTAACAATGGAACAACTTGGTCACACTTGCATGAGCAAATCCAAGAATACACTTCCTTTTAATAAGGAAATGCAAAATACCATTAGGAAAACCAAGGACCTCACTTCGGTTATGTGTTCTCACCCAAAAATCTAGACCACCTGCAATTTCTTAGCGATTGATATGGAAGTGGGAAGCTTTTCGATGATTCTAACACATGACTGGAAACACTTAACCAACATTTATTTGAGTTTATATGGTTCTCACATGCTCCTTCCCCATGACCATGATAGCATTATCATTTTAACGGAACCTACAACTATTCCCTGCATTGAGAGTATCCATAGTCCATAGGTTGATTATAACAAACTAGTCTCGATACCTATTCTCTCTTTATTGAAGAAGAAGATTATTCTCTTGTCCAACCTGATTATGATAAAGATCAGTTTTGGAACTTATAGTTTGATTGTACTTCTTCCTATGAAGTTAGTGGTGTCGAGGGTATGTTGTATTTTCCATCAGGTAAGCCACAACAATTTTCTTACCCACTGAATTTTACATGTACTAATAATATTGTTGAGTCTAAAGCTTTGTGTTGTCTTGAAAAAGTGTTAGCTACAAGCATTTGAATTTTTTTATATCTTGTGTGTTGATAATGAATATGGTCAAAAGGATATGTAAACTAGTCAAAAAGGTTTCTTGAAGATTTATTCAAATTATAGATTGGTTTAATGAAAAACTGATATCCTTTAACCTGAATTGTATTTGTAGAGGGTTTAACTCAATGGTTAATAATTTTTTTTTTTTTTTTTTTCTATTC